>LUCH01000426.1:45219-100342 GCA_013368495.1 Paragonimus heterotremus
GTGAACTGTTCGAGAAATCCTGCCGGGGCAGTCGATCCTCTGGATCATTTAGTGGATTCCATATGAGACAGTGGGACGGGTGGGTAACCGAGTCCAAATGTGAAATAACCGAGCTCCTGGCGTGGCTTCGTAGCTCAGCTGGTAGAGCGCTTGTCGCGTAAAGGCATAGTGTTCCTGTCGCTGGTTCAAATGCAGCCGAAGCCCTGACTTTTCACAGTTGGGTCTCATCTAAAATTTGGGTTTTGTCAAACAACAGCAAACTGTGAACAAACAAGGGGAATACATTTACATGTCTATTTTGTACAAGATGCGATATTTTGTAAATTATAGACGCAGTTGTTAGATAACGGTATGAAGACACATGCAGTGTTGTTGTTGCCACTATGTGCTTTGGAACACTTAAAACTTACGTTGAGTGAATATGACTTGCAAAAGTTGAATATTGCCACCCCTGGAAAACTGAGCACATCCATTTTGTGGTCAACACAAGTGAACAATGTAAGCAGTTGGTTCCAGTAGCCGCTAGCAGAGTGGTGGTTTACTGTTTAGAATCAACTGAATCCTGTTAGCATCAAGCACGCTACGCAAAATAACCCGTTGTCTGTGAACAAGTTTTAGAGTGCTGGTGCTGCTATTTATCCACTAGGTCACTGGGTCACGATCTCGAACGCTTAGGGGTCGGTGACTGATATCTTCAAATCTTCAGGTCAGCCGCAAGTGGGTGACCAATTTTAGGCAACGAGACAATGAGCTGAATAAACTGAATTTGCAACTGGACACCGGGTTCAATTGCTAAGCTCACTAGATGAGTTGATGAGTCATATTTAGCCCAGTCGTTGAAATATGCTTGTCCATCGGTGATATAAATGGATCAAATAGTTAAAGTGTTGAACCAACTTACAAAAGTTCGAAGTAACACCTTTCTGCAAAATCTTGCGATAAGGAAACTGTTCAAACGATTTGTTTGACAGTGACAAAACATGTGGTGCCAGTATAAGACATTTCAAAAAAGGTAGGGAACAATGAAAGATAACCTCGAACTAACCACACTCATCAACAGGTTGGAAAGGAAGTCCACAAAATCAATAAGAAAAGGTGCCATGAACGTAGTAAGCATATGAACCACTGGATCACAAGTGGACTTATGCAGTAAACCTACTTCACCAATGTACTATTATGTGCTCGTGTTTACGATAAACGATTGTTATACAAAAAGGAACAAAGTTTACTAAAGAATTGTAGATTAGGAGAAATAAAATCACATTTTAAAAGTGATCAGTATATCAATGATTCCAATAAGGTATTACACGTCGACTGTATTTAGAAGTTTGGAAGCGAGAACCAAAATATTAAATTGAAGGAGATCAAAAAATGTGGCGCGGTGTGTTCAAACTAATGTGACAGACAACCATGTAAATCGATTAACAAATATGAAACTGGAGATGCGGTTGACTAAAGTTAAGCCCTACGCATGACTAATGTATTTTCGCATTCAAATAGGTCTTTTAGGCGACTCATTTGAAAAAGAATCATTTGATTTTCCCTCGTTGACGCTCGTCTACATGCACATGCTATGACCGGGATTTAAACTCCAGTTGCATTCTTATGGAGCAGTCGAGATGAAACTTGTACCAGTGACTAAACTAAGCATTTGGCAATAAGTGCGTCTAAACCTTCAGGTATTTCCAGCAATAAGTATTGCTAAGAGTGACCGATCATTTTGAGGGGAGGCACAGTAATTATTCTGTCGATTTTCATTGGGCAATATATTTCACCTGACTTAAAGTAATGAAAACTTATCAGGTTCTCTGGGCCACGACTTCATTACTATCAAGTGGTTAGAACTCTGGGTGATGACAAAAGAACTTCACTCATTCGTTTATAGCACCGACTTTCAAGCAGAATTTCCAACCAGCCTGTTTACAAAATAATGACCAAGCTTTACTAATGAGCTTCAACAACAGAAAAACACGTGGTTGCTGCCCCTTTTTCAGAAGTGACTATCTGACTGAATAAAAACACGTGGTTGATTGTTGGCATCAGCGAAAATCCCAAACTATTTAGGAGTAACGAATTGGAAGGTGTTAAACTGAAGTCCGTTCAGGTTGGGTTACACAATCTACTAAAACAACTTTACCTCGTCCAGCCGATAAAAACTGTGGAACTTCGACCAGCTAGTGACAGGCGCACTCAAGTAGTTGCGTGTGTTAAGTGGGCAAAGTGCTCCCAATTTGGGGCGGACTAACACATGACAGTTGTAGGATGCAACGGTAAGAAAGGTTTCTTGTGTTTGCGATTCTTATTAATGCGGTGAAATCAAAAGTCCACTTTTTGCTATGGGATGATATGAGACACGGAAGCATTTGATAGTGATTTCTACATATAGCATGATGGCAGTCTGTGATAATAAACCAAACATTTCTGTAATGTGGAAACTGTGTACATTGCGGAAACCCGAGTGCAGTTCTAACCGCGGAACTGCACTTCAGCAATGCGCTTCCACTCCTCTTCTTTCAGACCTCATTCACTAGTCTTCTGAGCACTTATTCGTCAGTCTCAACTCAAGCTGTAGAATTAATTTAAATGTTTCAAAAAACAACTCATTCCACCAGTTTGTTTTTTAATGAATACCACATTTTTAGTTGATCTCTAATGGATTATTTTCCTCTTGTTGTAGGCTCCAATGGCGCACAAACTCTCATACAAGGTATATATTGACATTTCTGGTCACCCGTGTATTACTGGTCCTTTTTAGTTTGAGCCTGTAAACGTCTTTTCTCATTCTTCAGTCGGGACGACATTAATCATGACATCAATGGATTGTAAATAGCTTTTTTTGTGATTGGTTGCCAGATTAGAAAAAATTCTGATGGGAGTGTGAAATGTGTTGTTCGACAACAAAAGTTGACAAAACGGACTTTATTTCGTGCAATTATGTGAAAAGTTTTATAAGTCAGTGTGACACTTATAAATTGTGTATAGAGACTAATACAAAGTCAGTAATCTAGTTACTGTTCATCCGAATTCAATATATCTCGTTCAGTCTATACACTCACAAAGTCTATGGTAAACTTCAGTCGACTGAGCATCTGCGAAAGATCGATATGGACAGATGGATGAGTCAATGCCAAAAATCTTTGAATAGGACTGATAAATCAGTTTTTCAAGTGTCAGAGAATCATCACAACAGCAAACGCAGGTGGTGTAATAAGATACCAAACTAGACGCAAACACTCAGTTTATATTCACCCACTAAAGAAAGGAAACGGTTCAGAATGAGTGGACTCATATGTGGTTTGCTATAATCGTTGCAATGCAACGAAAAGACGTGGAAAATATCGAGACATAATGTGTTGCGGGCGTTGTATTCTTCAAGTGGGAATGTGATTGTGAGCAGGTAGTAATATTCCAGGGATTTGGGGAAAATGTGTAAACTTCAGATAAGAAAGTACGGTTCATCAGTCGGAGAAACTCGCAGTGATGGGCGTATTTCATTGGCGAAACGATAGGGACGTTGGATTTGAACGTTCGTTATAGTTGTCGTTATTTGTGCAATATAGTGGAGGTTCATAAGCCGAATGAAACTAATTTTGTCTGCGAAAAATGGTGATTCTGAAGGTTGGGACCCTGAACTGGAGAGACATAAGAGGGCGGAGTTTTAAAGCATGGAAGCAACTCTTGGAATTGGTCAAACTTTGAATCTGGGTGGTCACAATCGGGTTCAGTCATCCGAACAGCTCGCGACTGAACGATAACAGCGGAATTAAATAAAGCGAACATACCCTAAAAATCGACACGCAGATAGAAGATGAATGCGTATGTCAGCAGGATAGCTATTTCAAAAATTTTCTACTGATATAATCAACATAAAATTGGAAACTTTAATGAAAAGTTGCGGTGTAACATTTTTTTTACAAGAGTAAATATTTAGGTATTGGGTCACTCGTTGTAATATAACCGGATATTATAGTGGCGACTAAGCTTCTTTCAAGAGCCCTTATCGTTGGACGCTTCTGGCAAAGACAAACTGCAAAATACAGAACTGCTTGTGCTACACACCAACATGTACTCTCAACCATAATTAGTTTGAACGCTTATCTTGTGTTGCTCCAATGAGTGCATTTTTGAAAACAGTTGATAAGTGTAACATGGCAAATGAGAAAGAATCTTGGTAGTACATTTATCCAAGGCATTGATGCAGACGGAAACAACACAAATGATCGATTGGATACTGTAATACGCACTTCAAATGTTTGATTGAGCTGGGCATAGGTAATAATAACATAGCTGGATGAGATTGATGCCGAAGTGATAAATCACGAAATAAATGATGGTGAGTGAACTTACAATGACTCTGTCTGCCAAAATTAGAAGACATATAATCGTAGAGATATGTGAATAATGCCCTAGAAATAAGAGGGTACTACAGAGTAAAACTCTAAGTTGTTTAGCAGATTTCAAAGTTAGTTTGACGACTAATTCAACGGATAGTGAAACTGAGTCGGAGAAATAATCTACTGTTGTTTCAGTTGAAGGTCAGTGAATGTACCTCGTTGGGTTCAACACAATCGGTCTACTTTTGATGCATTTTACTATTTCCACTGAATTTGTAGAAGCAAATTTTGTAATCTCCGGGTAATGCTATAGAAGGTACCAACATCATCAGCCTATTTATACAGTAAAGCTGAAACTTACTTAAGGCTTTCTCATCCATAAAACGGAGAAATGGTTGACTGAATGACACCCTGAAGAAACACTTAACCTTGTTCTATCTGCTGATTTGAACATTACCTTAAAAATAAGCAATTTGTTTGTCGAGTCCATTCTTGCAAAAGAGTTCTGCTTCCACACCCCGTTATACAGATAATAAAATTGCTAGAAAAGTAAAAAAATTGATAAATTTAAAGAGAATTTAGAAGTAACGGGTGTTTACTAAAACAGAACTGTTTTCACTCCACTGTGGATAACATTCTAGGATAGACTTTTCGTCCCAACTGCTTACAGAACACATTGTCTTGGGATCGGTGCAACAGACTCTCAATGCAAGTGTGATAATTGGGTAGGAAGCTTTATGATCAAGCCCGTCGATGTGCTCAGTCGACTGAAATATTGTTGTCAGTGACCATTAACAAATCGTATTTGAGTTAACATTACCGACGGGCTGTAATACTGTACTTCTGTCCGAAAAAGCGTACACACTTAAACAGTACAGGATGGAAATCGATTATTGGTGTAAGTCTCTTTCCTGTGGATAGCCCATGTCTCAGCCATTGCATTGAATTCGGTTGGGCAACGATTCTAACTAATTTGGTGAACCGGGTCAGTTTTTATTGCTTCTTAAACATGGGAAACTATACAACCATCCTATTTTAGCTTCGTTTTCTTTTTGTCGTCTACCACTTAATAGCATGGATGACGTAATTGCCTAATTACAGAGAAAATGTGGTAATCTTTTCGCCTACCTCATTTGATCTATTGTTAATTATGTTCTGTTTACGTCACAATAATTTTTACTCAACTCAGAGGTTTCTCGATAATCATAACCATTTAAGATGATTACGCGTGATGTCTGAAAGTCGTTGCGGAGAGCATCACCAAGCCATTTGAGACAAATTATTATCATAACGTAAATGAATAACATGAACACTGTCAGCTTTCAAAATAGCCACGCTTTCCTAACACGTCAATAAGAGGGCTGTATTTCTTATTGTTGCCGTAACCTGATATTTTCTAGAGTTGGTACAATTCTGAATGGTAAATCAATGCTAGCGAACTCCCAGTTTTTGTGCAAAATGTCATACTGAATAAATTTTTTCATCTTACAGCAAAGCATAGCGGCCAGTCCTGTTGTAAGAGTGAGAATTATATTTGTTGATGGTATTCCAGTGTTGTTTACATCATTGTTCTGTTTATTCTGGTAGAATAAACGGCATATTTTGCATACTGAACGTTATGTTTATTGAATTGATTATCGTATAAAAAATTGTTAAAGCGTTGCGTCGTTCTGTTGTTAAATGTTTTATGAAATTGTGTCCATCCACAGTATGCGTGCTGGATCACAACTGGCTGGTTTACACGGACTTCATTCCGCATGTTTACAATCGATCATGTTAACAACAAGTGAAAGATATTGAGTGAGAATATAAAGCCAAAGTTGTTAATACCATTAGAATACTGCTGCGCTGTGAATTCGCTGAGCACAGATGCAACCTGTTTGAATAACAGTTCGACCAACTTGCGTTAGCACTTACATGGCTAGTTTAAGTGTTGATCTAAGTGCCGTGTGCAAGCCAATACAGTTTCCCTCTGTTAACCAGTTGTTTCATAGCAAGCCAACAAGAGTTGAGAGTGATTGTGTCAAGAGGTTAAAGGTGAATTATGATGCTTAAACTCTGTTTTTTAAAAAAAATTGAATATCGTATGGATTGAACCGCACGCGCACAAAATGAATAACAACCCTCACATTCACATAGACGCTTAGCTAACTCGTTTTGGAATGAAGCATTGGATGTGGTTTTTGCCGTTCCCAGAGATCCTCAGTAGTTTCAAGACTGGAAGGTAAACTCCAGCAATGCTTCATGAAGCATTCGATCGAATAGTCAAGTTGAATGCGAAAGCCGCTTTTTTCGATTACTTCTCCCACTACTCATCAGTAATGAAAATTTCCCTTGGAGATTTAATGATCCAGAAAATTCCACTCAGTGGTAATTATCATGGAGCAGTTGACTGGAGTTAACTACGTCCCGTTCGAGAGGATCAAGCAATATGATCATGAGTCACAAACAAGTGTGGTTGTTGGCTCAGTCATCATAAGTCTTTCGTCATAACCGCTGGCAGGTCATTGGCACGGCGGCCAACATGATTGTCTCACGAGGACGTTGACCTACTTCGGGTCCCGATCATCACAAGTGAATACATTAGTGACGTGCTTCAAAAAGGGTTAAACTCAAGAGGGACTAAGTGAAGGTTCTGTTTGCTTAATAAACTTGTGATTAGTTGTGTGATGTGTAACCTCTTCCGAATAAACTACTCTGCCTGTCAGTAATAAGTGTAGTGATTATATTTGCTCGTTTTGCTCTAGTTAGGTGCCTTGTGTACGGGAGTTAGTTTTAGCACCAGGTTGAATGACACAGACAAATTAAACTTGGGTTGGCGTATTATTTTTTTACCATGTGAGCAACGATTTGTAGAGATTTTACTAAACATTTCATCTACCAAGTGTGAAGCGGACTGACATTTCGATTCAAATCCTGAGTAATCGGTGGCTCATTCACGACAGTCATAAAGCCGGACCTTATAGTGTTTGAGAGTGGAGCAGATGCTTATCCCAACAGTGGCGTTGAGTAGCCTGAAAGAAAATGTATTCACTGAAAAGAACAAAAAGTGGTAGATCAAAGCCTGCCTCAGCTGCCAATCATCCCCACACCTAATTAAACCAAAACGGCAATCATTTTGTTGATTGCCAATAGGACCGTTTTTGTGAGAGTGAGCTTCTTCTAACGTTTATTGAAAAGTTCATTCTTGATAAACTCAATGACTAGTTGACTGCCCAGAAGGATTGTTGTAAGTGTCCATGTCCGTTTTTTTCTCCGTAGTGTTAGCAAGAGTTATTTGTGAACATCACTTATCCACTGCACTGTGGAATCACATTGACTAAAAATGAGCTGATGATGCATGTAGTCACTTATGTTACAAATTCTTTTTCGGGTACATGCTGTCTTTGGCTGATCCTACTACTGTACAGAAGGCATTAACTCGCTTTTGTTCGCAAGTACTCACTTTTACCTGACCTTACTTATCCTGTAGGAATCTACACACCAGATCACGCTGAAACAGTGGGTGCGGTCGTAGGCACAATCCCAGTACTACTGGGAAACCTCTGCGCCCACTCAAGCAAGCGGTATATCATTTACGAATTATGACATAACGAAACAGCCACACAATTTTGCTTCCTTTTGCACAAAATATTGTATGAAACCGGCCACATTTTACGAAATCAAATCGTTTTCTGAATGAATTTGGCAGATTATTACGTAGTACTATAAACCACGCAGTAGGATGTACCATACAGAAGAATATGTGGATTGTCGTATGTTTCTGGATTATCACTGCTTATTGTTTATAGAACCACAATGTGAGTAATATAGAAATAACAGTACCAGGTGAAAAAAATCAGCAACTTCAATTATAACGGAAAATTCAACCACGAACGTATTCATTCTTCACGGAGGCTGGGACGTGACAACCAGCCTGATCTATAGTAATGCATATAATCCACATTGGACAAATGAGCAAAAACGTAAACATCCTCTGTGATAGTTTCAAACCTCCGAAAGAGAATTTATCGGTTTGTTAAGGTAATAGATCTTGGAACCAACATTTCTTTCTAAACATTCTGACATTGGGTTACCTGGAGATCTTAATTTTGTTGCTATAATTTGTTTGTTTGTTTTCGTATTTTTAGTTGTGTTTTAATGTTAATCAGTGGATTCCACTTCTTGGTTTATTTAGGAAGTAGTCATTTTTGCTTGTGTAATAAGAAGGCTCTTGGCTTTGTTAGACTTTTAAATCTACTATCACGTTTACCATTAGATTTTGACCGATATAAGCTATGTTGATCATTTGCAGATTTCGAGTTAATAGAAGCTTTGTGTACGAAAAACTTAAAACATTTGAAGTTTAGGCTCCAGGTTAAACAATACTGCAGTGTTCCAAAATAAATTTGATCTACAAATTACTGAACCGAAAGCAAAATCAGACAACCGGGAATATGATGTTGACGGCATTTCATCAACTTTACATTGACTGCAAGCTTAATCAAATAGTCCCTATTTTTTTAACGTAAACACAGGGTGTTGTTTCGTAATGAGTGGAACAACCAATCAGACTGTTACACAGTGATTTAGTGAAGCTAAACCTCCGTTATGTACACTCACTGTGGTTTGATTAAATAGATAATTTCTCGTAAATGTTGTAAACTAGTAATTGAAAACATGACCTTCATTTCATTCAGGGTTATGCGAATCGTCGAGTCCGATCTTCCGTGAGTTAATTCAGTTTTAATTTCATTTGGTGTCCTAATACACAGTGATATCGTTTGACAAACAGGAACAGTAGATTTGAATGGCGGTACCCAAACACTCATTAGAGAAATGTATGTTGTCGGAGTGAAAGGCTCATTTCATTGGATCATTTTGTGATCAGTTAAAGAGATCTACACTTTTAGAGTCGCTTAAACGCAGGGTTGTACTGACCAAGTATGTGAGCAAACTGTCGGCACTTCACTCCCATACTTCGGCTCAGGCCACGGCTTACGGTGAGCTGTCTGACAGTTTCAGCACCACGAGCGGCGTTCTTCAAGGCTGTCCCCTTTCGTCATGGACGAAATAATGGAGGACTCTCTGCGGCACTTAAATTTTGCTGGTGTGGACCTCTTATCTAATGCAAGGCTGACTAATCTTGATTATGCCGACGACAAGGTGTTGCTGTTTGACAACTTTCAAGTGGCACAAGTAATGGTGAACGCAATTTCGCGTTCTGCTAAGTACTTCGGAATGCGCTTTGCAGCTTCAAAATGCAAAGTGCTTTTGCAAGATTGCTGTGATTACGTAGATTTAATGTTAGACAATGAAGTCATGGAAGTTGCTGACCGGTTTGTATATCTGGAAAGCTGCATCAGCGACGGCGGCGGAGGTGTAGGGAATGAAATAGAGGCGCGTATTTATAAGGCTATAGCGGTGTTTACTAATCTGAGGCACTGTTGGCGACAGAAAGGTATCTCTCTGAAGCTTAAGGGTCGCGTATAACAGACAACAGTGAGGGCTGTATTACTTTACGACAGCGAAACCTGGCCGCTCAGGGTAGAAGACGTGAACCGTATTCAGGTGTTTGACCACCAATGTCTGCGTTCAATCGTTCGTATCGGGTGGCACCAACGAGTAAGCAACGAGGAGATTAGGAGGCGGGTGTTTCTTTTATTCAATCACAACATTTGTACAAACTTAGATGGTTAGGCCATGTACTAAGGATGCCAGCTAATCGCTTGCCACACCCAGCACTGTTTGCCGACGCTGCGGCCGATTGGCGCAAGGTGCGAGGTGGACAGATGATGACCTGGCGTAGACAAATGAAATCGTTCACGAATGGGTTAGTCACTGTAGATCAGGTTCGTCTCCCGGGCTGGAGCCCTCGCGGCTCACAGAGTCGATGGCTTGAAACTTTAAGTGAGATGGCGGCTGACCGAGCTCAGTGGCGTGAATGTTGTCGTTGTTTGTCCGAGTTGTCTGTGAAGTGAGTGCACTTAATGACGCGGGACAGTGAAAGCCGTGATGAAGCTGTCTTGCTGATGACGCCTCACTTTCACTTACAGCTCGATTGTTTGTTTGCAAGGTGTAGGCGCCTTGATGTTGTATGTTTGAATGTAGATATGGCTATCTTTAGTGATTAGGTCCCCTCCCCTCTCCCTTTTTTCTTCTCTCTTCCTAAACAGATTTTGTTTCTTCTTCTTTATGGTTGTGTGGTAGTTAAGCATCAGTGTGAATCACTGATGTATTGCTGTCTATGATGATGATGATGTCGATGATTGCAATCATTAATTCCTTTTGTAGTGGTGGGTTGTAGTTGTGGATAAGTGTTGCTTATCGAGAGGTTACTGCTGATTAAGCGCCCCTGTGTTGGCAGTCAGAGCATGGTTACACAGATTGCTTCCGTCTCATCTCAGTTTGCTGTCAGTTGCGCTGTTTGCTTAGTTTTCGGCCTACGTGTAATAAGCAAAGCACTTGACTAACTGCATAAAACATCTGACGCAGATACATTTCTTACGTGACTGTACAATGTATCATCGCGTCTAGGCTTTGTTGAGATGAGTAGGTCACTCAGTTTGAGAGCACGTACAGTCTAATTATAGTAACACCTCTGTCGGCAATTGTCATTTCATTTGGCTGGTCTTCATTCAATCAATCTATTCGAAAATAAAGTACTGGTGTTTCGGTTACAGTAGACCAAATTCGAGACATCTGAATAGATAACATCAGGAATTATCTTTGGGAACTACTGATATGTCTGTGCTGTTCTGGTAGATTGTATCTTAAAACAAGCGAACATCTGCCTCCACAAAAACTCATGTTCACACGAATATTGTTTAGGCGATAAACTTCACGAAACTTGGGCTTATCGTAGCAATTTGGTTACTTGAATTAATGTCATATCTTTCAGTCTATGGACAGAAGTTCGAACGTCAGTATGAAGTCAGACGCACGTGGTCGCTAATCTGTCATGATAAATTACACGTTGGTAAAACAAGCGGACTGCACGGAGTACGCGGAAACGATCTGTTGTAAAAATGAGTGGAATATTGACCAGTGTTATTTGACAAGATGCATCCTCAATTAAACTGAAGTTTTACACTACCTAGCTTGCGGGTAGTCATTTTAACAACAGTGTTTCATCCGTTAGGAAATTGCTCCTCTTTTGGGTTGGCACTTTGTGACTCAGCCGGTTTTCACATGGAAACATGAGAGTATCTGGCTGTCAGTTGGATTTAGTGGCGTGAATATTGATACCGTTTTACTGAATTGTCCCTGAGGTAATGACAGTTAGCTATTGAGTAAAGTAATAATAATTAACGGGGTGGAACTGTGGAGTCGGTTTTACTACGGTGGACTTACCCTCATTCAAAACTCAGCGGTTTATTTGCAAATCGTTGGAGGTAATACGGAGATGTCCGGAAATAGACCCCGTTCCCTTCTTTTCTTCTACGATGAGATTAGGGTTATGTGTTCTCATTCGAAAGTCAACCCCGATCACAGGTATGTTACTGCCAGTTTAGGACAACTTTTTTATTTTCGTCATATGTCGTCCATTTTTGCATAAAGCATTTTTTAGGTATCTGTGGGACACGTGAGAATGGAGTTGACTGACAGTGAATCGGCCGAATGGTTGTTGGTTGGAGTCGATTTCGAGAACACCTTGTGTGAAATAGAAAGTGATTACCTGTTGACTAGTTTCTCGCAGATAAGACGGGACGCTGAACTACGAACCTGTCAAGTTTTTTAAGAAACACACCTACAGGCTGAATATCATGACTTATTAATTTTGCATGTGCACCACACGAAGGCTGGGTATACTGTATTAGTTAAAACAACATTGTCTTGACCCTACTCAGGTAATCTCAGAGCATTCTTTATCAGTCTGTAGTATGGTGGTTCAGTTGGATAAAGTCTGTTATCCTTGCAGTACCCCATATTTTGGTTGAGTTAATCACAGTAATAAGCTGAACTGAAAAGGGAATTATATGACGCGCTTCGTTTAACATTAGATGTCAGTTCACTTTACGGTTGGTCACTTATGGCCACCTATCCAATGTCATCTGTATTAGGGTACATTACCTCACGGCAAACCCTAAATGCGTCAAAATGTCAGCCATATGGAAACATGCTTAAATTGCAACATTACCTGGTTACTTCAAGTTATCCTTTCGACATGATAGGCACTTATATTTGGTTCAGAAAACCACGGCGTAATCTGTTGTCCGCAAACAGCACCAGATATGATTTACTTTGAAAATCAGACTTCACCTGTCAGACATTACAGTACAACTCTATACTATACGGTTGCTCCGCGGATGGAGTGAGCAAAGACAACAAACATGGAGCAGAACAATTTGGAAAGTACATGTTCCTAAAGAAACGGATAAACGGAAGTTGAATCCATTACAATTAAAGCACATTTGTTATTGAAAGTACAGGTGCCACTATTGGTAGATCAATCTGTAATTTGGTTTTACTATATTGACCGAGAGTAAGAGCCGTGATTTTCCAGGTTTCTTGAAAAACTTTAGTTGAGGGAGAAAGCCAACGTTGTGAGCTGTCAAAAAGTAAAAACTGCACCCGTGGCAGTTAGGAGGGTGTTTACAATAAATAATTATTGAATCTGTAACGGTTAACTCATTAGGTAACTACAGTTTTATCATGCCATCATCAGAAATTTATTTGAAATAGTCCTTTCAACGTTATCTTGCTTTATTCAGATTGCATTTATGGACAGATATGTGGCAAGTTTCATAGCAAGCATGTTTCAATAATTTGACATTTTTTGTTCTAGTTTGTTATTTCCTTCTAACTTGTGACTCTTTCAAGAACGTTGTCATAATTTTATTGTTTAACATAGTTTTCCTTACCAGTTGATTGAGCTTGCAATCGCCAATAGCAATACTGCTCATTAACTTATAAAGTAAGGCTGTCAAAGTGAATAAAACCCGCTTATATAGAATTGTTTTTTTTTGAAAATCTACCCCAAAATTGTACGCTGACTTAGATTACGTTTGAAGCCGATTAAGGGTTTTCAAGTTAAAAGCATACTGTAAACAACTGTCGGCAATATTTTTGGCAGCATCCAAACTTTTTCGCAAATTTTTCAAATCATGCGTACTGGTTACAAACCTGTGAGTATGGAAAGCACGCAAGACTATCAGTAAATGAATTGACATGAATCGAGGATTCTGCTGAACGTAGGTCAAAAAGGTGGAAGCTAGGTGACTTTGCGGTTGTTCAGATATATCCCAGGGCTTCATGAAGAAATTGAAACTTGTCGATTAGGCTCGTTTTGGAGTTTCCGTGAAGTCCGTGTCCACAGATTAGGGTTAGACAGCCACATTCCTGGAACATATCCAGCCGCCAGGATACGACAGTTTACACCAGTGGTGTGAGATTTGACCGTTTCGGGGGCGATCAAAATTTAGCTGTGAAACCTCAACCTATGCTCACGGGAGTATTTTTTTCAAACATTTGAGTTGCTATGGCATACGGTCGTTGGAACGAGTGAAATGACATCAGAGTAACTTTAGATTTCTTGAGTCCGGTATAGTGGTAATAGATGGAGATTAAGATAAAGTTGAAATTGCTATGATCAGTAGGGTTAGTAAATTTTAAATTTCACCAATCTCGAACGAATGACACGATTGAACCTTTAACAAGAAGTAACCAGAGTTGACTTTCTTGTGACTGCATCTGAAATGAACGAAACGCCAACACCCAATGACGTTCTAACGCAAGCGACACATGGGATAAAACGAGAATTAAAAATCACGAAAGCATACGTTTACATATATTTTACGGGCAGTTCACGTGTATATTTATGCTAAATATGAACATAAGATATTGTTACGAGTATTGAAACATTTTGTCACTCAAGTACGGACCATCTAGGATTAGGCATATAGAAAAAAGCTGTTTATTTTATTGCCATTTAGTTTCAACGTTTCTTCTTTGCTGATCGTTGAGTTTCTACATACTTCCTAAGTTATTTTGGCTATGCCCACATGTGAACATGATTCCTGACAGTTTTTCTTTACTTTTTCCAGTTATCCAGGAAGATGCATCGAATGGTACGTTTCTTTAATACCTTAAGGTTCACCAACATTCTTATTTTTTTCAAGGGAATGGATACATTTATTGGCGATGATTGTTGCAACAATTTTTATTCCAGCCCCTTCATATCTCCTAGCCAATGCTCAAAGATTCAGTGAACATTTATATTATACACTGACAAGCGTGTCTTACGTAATAAAAAACCCTAATTTTAATGCACTCTCTGCGCTAAAGTGAAGTTGATAGTTTGTTGACAAACAAAAACAGCAAGGTCATATCATCGGCATTAGTTTGAAGTCAATACATTTGTTGAACAGGATGACACTCACTGTTCTCATTCAGATTTGTGGTATTTTTTGCAAAATGTTCTGATTAAGAATCTTCAGCTAGAGTGATTGGCCTGACCTACCTTTGCTATAGAAGTCTAGCTAAACAAACTTTAAGTGACACTGGAAAACTAACCTCCATTCGTAAAGTTAACTTTTTTCAAGCTCCTTTACATGTGACCACCACTAGTTCATTCAATTCAGAACACTTTCAAGGGACCTGTTATGTAGGGCAACGAGAACAAAACGACTGACGGTCGATTCGAATGCAGAAGATGAAACGATGAGTGAAGTTTCCTCTCTAGTTAGTCGGTTGGAAGATACTGGTGTTCATACAGAACAAGGTTGTGGCTGTTCAATAGGAGTAGGACACACTTTCTGGTGAACTGAAACACCAGGACGGGTCATCTTCGACAGTGCTTTCACAGGAGCTGAAAGTGCTTACTGGAATCATGCTGACTCTAAACGCGGAAAGGTGAACGTTTATAGAAGTCACGTAAATGAAAGAAGGTCGTTCACAACGTAGAATCAAGAAAAGTGATAGAATGAACAACCCACATAAACGTTGATTACAGTGACTTCAGTAGCGGCGGTAAAATTAGTTTTATTCATCATTCGGTCAATGCAATTTCATAAAAATGTGACTGGCTAAAGAGTGGATGATGCGGCCAATGTGAAGTGAGCAAGCCAGATCCATTCGGCCGAAAGTTGCAAATCACCCTGCTTATTTTCTCTCATAGAATGTACGGCAAGTTAGTCAGCTTTGATGATAGGTTTACAAACTACCAATTATTGACCTTGTAGCGTTTTAGCTGGTGTGAGGTCATTCGACATTGACATGGTATTCTAGGGTCAGGCGTGAGTGAAAATGACATCCTTTTCAATAAATTAGTAGATGCTTACAACTTTGTTTGCCTGATCTGTTGTTTGAGTTTGAATTAATTGTATTATTGGCTACTTTTAGTTGCTGAACATTCATAGGATTAGTAATTACGGTGTCACTGGTTGTCTCCTTCATCCGAATGACATCGACTGATGAACAGTTTTCTCAAGTCCCCTCCAGATTCCCGTAGAATTCATAAGAAGTCACTTTTTACAAACAGCTGTTTTCGGTAATTTTCATCAGGCTATTACAATTACATGGGATAAATGCGAGTTATATATGAAAATTATAACTTGTCAAATAGGTCATAAAAACACAGGAGTGGTGCGAATTACAGTCTACTTGAGGAGGGTGGGTGAATGTGTTGTAGTGTTACATGTGCCTGTCATGAGACATACGTTCATCAATGTCGAGTAGTTCACGCTTGCTCGGGTTTCCAGTGGATGTGGAATGATTGGCCATAGGAGGTTGAGGGTTTGTACGAAGTGTTTTTGGGCACATAGACTGGGGTTGTGGAGTCTGATAGCGGTAACGTCAGCCGTTGATAACACTCGCACTCTGACAGCTCTGAAGCAGGATTGACGAACGTTGTAGATGACTCATAACGCTTCATCCGGATTTACGTGGTGACCAGTGTCAAGTGGGAGTCAATCGCACTGGAAATAGGTTTTCTTTGAGGCCATTCAATAAAATTGCGGAATCAGTATGGAAATATCATCTTATTATATACTGTTTTCTGCACGGCCACTGTTAACTTGGAATTCTTAAGTTGTACTATAACCCCTTTGTATTGACCGGCTATCACAAATAAAGCCGTGTCGAACCAATTTTCTGTCTGATGCTCAGTAACAGACCTGCTACCGATTTAAAAAAATTAATCAAGGTTCAGTAAACAACGGGTAACTATTGGTTTCCAGCATTAGAGCTCAAGGGCAGCTGTTACTGATGGTATGCATCTGTTTATTTCAAACAAACGATTTTGATCAGAAAGCAACTGTTTTGTGTATTCATCCTCTCATACTCGGAAACGTCTCCGTGCCTCTTAATAGGATGTTTAATCTTCAGATGCGCTCACAGCAACCATCACATACAGCTGTGGCTGTGACAGACCAAATGAGTAAGTGTTTCGATGATCAGCTATGGACGTACGTCATATGAGAGGGAAATTTGTGGTGGCAAGCTGATAGTGTATTTGAAACTAATAAGTTGTCAAAGCTGATTCGCACCAATCCAAAGCTTTTCCCATTCACAGTGTAGTGATGGATATCACCATATCACCACACAACAAAAAGGAGTGCAAAAATCAAGACCACAAGAAGAAACTACAAACATAGCAGTTAGTTAGAACTAGAGTATTGGGCACAATACATTATGTAGTGCAGATACAACACATTATAACCATTCTCTTGGTGAAATACACAGTAAAAACAAGGCTGGTGTGGCTGAGTTATTCGCATGATGAAGCTGACCTTTAAAAGGACGACCTTTTATTCTACCGATATATGTCGTAATTTCACAGTATTTTTCAATACATCTTTATCTACAGTTGAACTGAACAGTCCCACGTTAAATGTCTCCCTAATTCATCCACCCTCTTTTAGAGTAGACTTAGAATGCGTTCGAGGCGTATGGTGAGTTTCGTTCCGTTGTCCACTTTTCACCAGTTATTGTTGAACACCAAATTTTATGAACAATCACAAAAACCTAAAGGTGTAGTGATGCGTCTGACATGCATCCCAAACACGATTAAGTTATTATTGAGTAAAAAGGGAACGGCCCGAAAAGTGGAACTTACAAAATAATCTGGATCTGAGACAGACTAACAGGTTCTTTCCAGGAAATAATTCCTGTGGTTTCGGACTAGCCTGAAATCTGTGAATATTCATTGTCTTAGATAAAAATGAAATATGGTAAAACCGATTACAAGCCAAATTTATGTCGTAGCCATTTGGAATTCGTGACGGTCTGAGTGCTTTCTTGAAATTAATCCTTCTACTAACCACATACATATATATGTATATTTGCGTCATCCTTCAGTCAGTCCTTGAAGCTCTATTGGGAAATATCGAAGACTTTCTGTGTATGGTAAGACCTGACGTTCTTATCTGTCAATGCTCGAAGGGAGGAACACTTTTTCACAGCATGTGTAACGCTGGCATTTAAATGGCTTAATTGAGAAAGGGCACAGCGGCTGCGACAGTTATAGAGAATAAGCTTATCGAACGCTGTTAGAAAAATTCCACCCGTGTAATTATCAAAACCCTTGTCTAACTATGTAATCGGTTTTGCCCGGATTAAAGCGACTATTTCAAGAAATTATCTGGTACTATGCCCACCATTCCGGAATGCACTTTTCAGCTTCAAAATGCGAAGTGCTTCTGCAAGACCACTGTGATTACATGGACTTAATGTTGGGTGAAGAAGCTATGCAATATGTTAGCTGATTCGTTCACTTGGGAAGCTGAAGCGGAGAAAGTGGAGGTTCACGGAATGACATTGAAACGCGTATCACTAAGGCTAGGGCAGTATTCACTAATCTAGGATAACTCTGGCGACAGAGGGGCAACCCTCCGAGGCTCAATGATCAGGTGTATAAGACAGTGATGAGGATCGTATTACGATAAAGCGGAGAAACTTTATCGTTCAGTGTAGAAGACGTGAACCGTCTTCAGGCATTCGACTATCAATGTTTGCGTTTGATTGCTCTCACCTGGTGGTACTGTTGTATGACAGACAGTTTCACTGTGAGTAGTATACTACTGGTGAGTAGTATGTTACCCACAGGCAGCATTTTCGAACAAAAGAGCAAGCTCCTACGCCAGGAAGATGATGGTCAAGAATAGACTGTCGGAATAGTGTATACGTACTATGGGAATAGTTTCGCCAAGGAAAATGACAACGTACTACCATCCGATGTATGTGAGTGTATGTCTGACGTGCAGATAAGTGTACGTGTTTGTGGTTTGCTTTTTGACATGAACTATGCAGGAGTTTGCTCAATAAACGAATTCTCTGGCCAAGCGTCTTTTGCGGTCACAACAGTACCAATGAGTGAGCATCATAGAGGTTATGACGCGTGCATCTGATAATTATTGTCAGTCGAATCCTTTTATTCAATCGGTACACTTGCACAGACGTAGATGTGTAGGCCATGCACTAAAGATACCGGCTTGTCATCTGCTACACCGAGTGCTGTTTGCCGAAGCTGCGGCAGACTGGGGTAAGGTGTGAGGCGGAGAGATGATGATCTGATCCATGGAATTGAAGTCGTTCATCTAAAGTTTGATCGGCCTAGGTTGGTTCTGTCTTTCGGGTTGTAGACGTCCCGACTCGCGTAGTCAGCAGCTGGAGACGTTAGGTAAGATGGCGGCCGACTGAGCTCAGTGGTGTAAATGTTACTGTTGTTTGACCAAGATGTTTGTGAAATAACTATATTAAATGACGCGTGTCAATGACAGCCTTACGGAAGCTCTCTTGCGGACGACGCCTTGCTTCCGATTATAGTTCGGTTGTTTGTTTGAATGGTATAGGCACTTTGATATTGCATGTTCGAATATAGATTTAGCTATTTTCAGTGAATAGTTCCATTCTTCCTCCTCATATCTCTACCCCTGTTCTTGTATAGGGTTCGAATTTTTCTCCATAGTGTGGCTGTTAAGAATCAGTATGAACCACTGATGTATTGCTTTTTATGATAGTGATGACGGTAGGCCTGAAGGAATAACAACTGATGTGACAGTTTCTTTACATCTGCTTCAGTGAAAGCATTCCGATTGACGTCATCCGATGTGAGCTGTTTCATCCAGATGAAATAAACCCTTATCTCTGTAAAGCGAAGAAAGTGTACACGTGATACGACATTCCCTCAAGCTGTTTAGTTTGACCTCACTCTTTCAGCAAAGGTGAATTTTTATAGTATATATAATTCGTGCGTCCCAAATGTTTCTTTTATCCAAAAAATGAAGTGGAACAATGTTGCCTACTCTGTCCTACATATTTGACACTTTCTTCTCTTTACTGTTGTCTCCGATGTTCGGCACATCAAGCGATAGATTGTATATTTACTCAAGCGGTTATGGCAAACTGCTTATTATCGTGTGTGATAAAAACATCGGGATTCGGCGTATCTTGATTAAACGTATACTACCTACAAGTGATTTTGTCATGTTAGCAGAAGAAGCTTCAAAAAGACTGGCTACTTGTCTTCTAGTCTTACGTTTATCGTTTGAAATGATCATCAGTCTGAACTATGGTAACACTTCGAATATATATTTTCTGGTTAGTAGCTTGCAGTTGTGGTAGAGAGAGTTACCTACTGTAGTCTGCCGACATCGAGATCAATCGATACGTTGACGGCAGAATATTAACGACAATTGAATCCTCAAAGAAGGTATAATAAAAATCCACGCCTACTACTGAGAGGAAGATTACGATGGACCGAGCATTTATGCACAACGAACTACCATGCAACCTTAAAACTTAGGTGATGTACATCTATTGACAACGTCATCTGAACGCATTCCGTCTCTGCTACCTCAGAAAAGTTATGCTAATCAGATATCAGGAAGAGGTCTTTGTGCAGTGTTATTCTGGATAAAGTGAATATTCCCATTCTGCTGAGTCGCAGATTCGAGCTGAATGGAAAACTGCTGAACCCCAAAATGGAGTTCTGTACAATAAACTGGTCGCTAGCTGTAGACTGAACAAAAAACCCATCTTACGTTAAAAGGATTTATACAAGTTTACCATAAAGAAGCGGACTCTACGTTCAAGGATAAGCCAATGGATTATTCTACAGAGTAGAAGTAAGCGTGAACGCAGGTGCACTCATAAACAATCAATAAAACTATCGGCGGCGGTAGCGAAGAAGATAGTGCAGGCTTCAGAAGGTAGCGCCAACACAAGCCGCGGAAAACGTCATTTTTGCATATCGCAACTGCAGCAAATTTTGATTCGAGAGGATCAAATTTCTTATTTACTAATGGACTTGTGGAATAGTCTAGAAAACATAATGATCTATTGTTTTTCAAAACAGGTGTTGGTTAATAATGTCAGTACCCCTGCTACTATGGACCACTTTTCTAGCAATGCAAAAGTATATGACTCGTGGACGTTTGTTCCTTGGGAGAGAGAATGAGCGTTTTAGTTCCATGGGAGTCGATCAGTCTGATAGGGATGAATGGAATGAGGTGAACTCGATTCAGGTTGACGGGATACTTGCGCGTGCCTGTTCGGTAGGTCAGTTCATCGAAACTGTTTTATTAGATTAAATTATCGTAGATTCTTCGAAACGAAGTACAACATTAGGCGATCTACACCAATGGCTTGTATTGACATTAAGTCAATCTCTGTACAACGATGAAAACTGACAACCTGAGTTAAGCGACAATGTTACGTGCAATCGGTTTAAACTGGAAAATTAAAAATCTTAATAAAATCAAACCGACTACTGATGATCAATGCAGCATTAACGGTGGCGCCCCAGCCTCACTATATGGCAAAGTAGTCCATTCTCACCATCGCCGAAAACCCCCTCGAGTTCATTGATTTTAAATGAACATGAGTCTCAGCCCAATTATTGACTAACCACTTCGTGTATCACTTCCGAGTACCTGCCAAGAATATGTGCAAATATATACAATCATGTGTGTTATAGTTTCTATGTATACAAGCAGGATATGAACCATCCTTTCACTGGTACCCTGCATGTGCACTTATGAATAAGCAATTCTATTACCAGGCGGTAAAGATGATTGATTTTTTGCGGTCGAAGACCGTCGTCAAGTGTTTTATTATATTCTCACATCACTGGCTTCAGTTTTGGTCCTTCCTACGTTTAATGATCTTCTTCGTATTCAACTGCTTACCAGATTGATTATAAAGGTCTTTACGCTGAACTGACAAGCATTCTTATACTACTATGCAAATCATCTTTCAGGAATACATATAGAAAGTGCACATTGTACAGCATAACTTCTTATTGTTTTAAACCTCGGGGATTAACCATTTAGATTGTTACCGGTTCAGTGAGACGAAACAAATTTAAACCATGCCCTATCTTGAAGCATCTTTGCTGTAGACTTGGCATCCCTGTATTTTGTCAGTCACTAAGTTGGGACAACTGTTCTGTTATTTCAGCCAAGGGTACAAGTGTCGCAATATGTCAACTAGGTTTAGTGCCTAGTCAAATCAATGCAAAATCGTGTACAACAACCGTCCGTTTTGTAGGTCAGTTATAAGAAAAACACTTGAAGGCCAGCCTGAACGACTTCAGGAAATAAATGTGGAATGCTAATCCATGTTTGTATGCGGTAGGTGGGTTGGCTCACATTTGGCAACGTTGTATGGGAACAAGGCATTCAAAATTCCGAGGGGCAGAGTTGGTTTATTTCCAAACGCTACGGAGGCACAAATACCATAATGTGAGAGAATGCATACTGAGGAATGGGGATGCAAATCAAGTTTTGACGATATGAGAAAAGTGCTCCCGAGGTTTCAGTTTTGAGATAGGTAAACTCATCTGTCACCCTGATATTGTGATGATAATCGCAACTACAGGAAGCATTAATGATCGCTTCTGTTGATCTAAACACTCCGTATTTTAATGCCCGATATTAATTGCATTTTCAGAGAAATTCTTCAGACATTCTATCACGCCGCACTTTTCCGCAAACATTTGTCTAATTAGTACCCACCTATCTTTAGCTTTTGTTAGCTCAGCTTGTACAACTGTAATAACGAAATTATTAGGGGTGGTTATGTTACCAGGGTCGTTTCAACTCGGCTGAATTTCGTCAACTTTTGTCTGTTATGTCCCACTACAACAGCAAATACAGCCTGAAAATCTCTGGAATGACTTCCACTCTCTTCATATTGTGCAAGGAAGCTTGATCTCCTGGTGACAGCTAACGCACTCACTAGGCTGATAGAGACGACGTATAATGTATGTCTTCAGTTCTGACAGTTATCGAGTTATTTCCAGAAAGGTCTCACAGTACCCCTCTCTTTCCCTCTCTCTGTATATATATATACATATATATATATATTACTGATAAGTATTCGGGGAAGGATATTCACTACTGACGAGCTCTAATGAGAACGAAACTCGAGTCTAATGCTTCTTTTCGAAAGGGGCAGGCTGGAAAGTCTATGGGAATGCGACAACTGCGATCCATTGTGGGTGTTGTTCAGCATGATATATACATGATATATATATATATGTAATGGAGAGTTATCTGCTACCCTTCTGTCAAAAGCTCAGTAACTTTCGCGACTAAGCCATCTAATATCTATCATTTTTAGCAGTCTAGTAGACTCTACGCTACCCAACAAACCTGATAGTCAACTGAAAACCGATCACCCTGAATCACGGGTAATGAATATTTCGCGGATTCAGTCACATTCACTGACAGTCAGAATGATTCGGTTAGCTAATCACGCGTGTTACAGTTGTATATAGAATGACTTGTCAACACATGAGTGAATGGGTGCATTAATCGTCCGACTGGAAGCGGTTGAAAGCTTCAGCGTCTCATGCGAACAGGCAGTCAACATTAAGTAATGAGCTTTCATCTAGTCGACTTATAGTTTAACGCATTAGGCTGCAGACAAGTCAGAAACACTCTTTTGCACAATGTACCTCTTGAGCACATTTCGCTGCATCTCATCAGGTACATACTGCAGTCTGTGGATTTCTATAGCAAAGTTCAGTGGACATTGTGAAGCTAAACAACAACACTAACAACCACACAAACACACGCATATTCACACAGATCCATACACATCAGTTACTAAGGCAGTCTCGTTCTGGTGTACAAGTCTTTTTGTACTCAGGGGGTAGCCTTCATTTGCTAATTGCTACCGTCTCTGCGAACCGGAGAAGCATTCGATTTTTGCTGGATAACGTATCCGAAACGCATTCTCCAGGTTCACTTGGGGTCGACTAGTCAATAGGTGACGGGCGATCGATGACGCTGGTTCCCTGTGACTTGTCATATTCTGACTTAAGCCCGGCATTGTGGTATCCATGATCGTTTGGCGGACCCATCATCATCATAATAGACAGTAATAAACCAGTGGTTCACACTGATGCTTAACTGCCACACGACCCGATTAGGTAACTGTCGTTCCATTCTGCCTATGTAAGTGACCCGGTATTCATACCAGAATTCACAGATGATATGAGATTCGGCGTTGAGCGGTATTTTCAAAGTTGGTGTTAGGATTCGGGTGGTGGTGAACAGCATGACCAATTTGGCTGCATAGAACGTGCGTCGGGATTTCAACAGTGGTACAGTCATAACCTTTGTATGGCAAACGGAGATAGACATTTAGTTTGGAGGCCACTGAACACATCGCGGCTGTTTGCTGAATTTCTCAACAAATGCCGATGGATAGCCAATTTTTTTGAGCATGGTCTTAACAGTGACATCTCTTTGGTCAATGTTTCCCTTGAACTGATTCTTCTTGCGCGATAACACAAAGTCCTTACCAAACCCCGCTTGTGCTGGATCGGCACAAAACTATGAAGGTTCAGGTACCGTCCAGTCTAAGTGTGTTTCTGGTAGACGGACCGCAGAAAGCTACTATTGTTCTGGCGCTTCATGAGAATATCCAAAAACGTCAGGGTTTCATTCTGTTTGTGCTCAATGGTGAAGCTTATTTCGGGATTCAGCTTGTTCACTGAATCGAGCATACTCATTGCCATCTCCTTGGTTTCGGGAATTACCAACACATCGTCAACATAACGCCGATAGGAATGAGCCTGACTGATAACAGCGTCTGCGTTCTGCTCCAGATGGGCAATGAAAATGTCGGCTAGTAGCGGACCGAGTGGATTGCCCGTAGCAATACCATCGATCTGTGTACAGCCAGTTCCCTGGAAGTAGAACTTTACGTTCGCTGTGCATAGTGGGAGAAGGGTTCGTAACTCAGACGTAGGCAATTCTATGTTCGGTTGATGTGAGCCAGTACACTGACAAATTCTATTGACCGTCTACATCAGAAGGAGACTTGCAAACAAAGGAGCGTTGTCCAAACTGGCCATATGTTTGTTGTTGCATTCAAGCCCATCATGTAAATCAATTAGATAAAAACTATCTCTCACAGTTTTCCGAACCATCGATTGCCTTACAGGCTGAAGGAGTTAGACTAGCCATTTTGCCAACTTGTGCTGTGATGAAATGGACATGGATATTATTGGCCTCAGTGGTACATCAACTTTGTGAAGTTTGGGCAAACCATACAGTAACTGTAACAGTACCTGTAGCATATATAATAAACTAACTGACTTATTTGCGCTATTCGTGTGACTGGCTGAATAACTCATAACAATACTTTCGAAACTACCCAGTGAAGTCATGAGAAAAACAGTTTAGTGAACAAGACTTGTTTCTGTGTTTGATCGTCAAGATAATTACAACACAATAAACACGAGAATAGCAATCTTAAGGTGGGTAGGAAAATATAGCAATAAAGGCATTAGACTGTGTGTTTTTTAGCAGTGTCTCACACAAAGAGCTTGATTCAATGTAGGTCAAGGGAAGATTGTAGTTACAAGAACTTCTTAGCGCGAAAGTTAGGGTTGTGCAATCGGTTGCTAATGGCCTCCGTAACGATTAATATTTGGATTTTCAGAAAATTTGATTGATTTCTTAGCAATCAGCAGAGGACATGAAAAACATTTCTCATACTGACAGAATTATTAAAGTCGGTCAGATAATCAAAAATTACGCTGAAGGCCGTTCTAGTCAAACAACTATGCAACGACGCAGGCTCTTGTTCATGTGTTTTATCAGACCGTCGCCCTGTGGTACGATCAATATATAATGCGGAGGAATAAGCACATAAAACGGGGCATGGAAGTTTGTCTTTGGGTTGTGACATGATAACGGGTGATAGACGTAAACTGACACACAGTTGGAGGAGAGGCCAGATTATTTTAACTGATTTTTCAAACTTTTTCGTGACAACCTTGATCACTGGGTCTCCATTGATGGAGTGACTGATGAATACAAATTCATTATTCACGGAAGGTCACTCAGTTTTCGAATTCACCGCCTACTTTGCCTTCTGAACGAAACACAGTGGGTAGCTATTTTGCATGAACACTTATTGTAGAAAGCCTAACTCAGTTTTCAATGTGTCATGGGTACAGGTCGTTAACGCTTTATCCGTCAGAGATCGAATGAGTCTACCCACTTACCAAACACGGTGGTCATCTTTATCGTAGACATCAATACATCAGTGGTTCTCACGGATGATTAATTGCCATACAACCGTGAACAGAAAAGCAAACTTTGACTAGTAGGAAGAAAAGACAGAGTAAGTGGGGTGAGAATCAAACTATTAAAAATAGTTACGTCTACATTCAAAACATTCAGAGTCCATGTGCCTACACCTTGCAAACAAACAACTAAGCTCAGTAATGCTGACTGAGTAACCTATCAACATGCCTGTGTGCAAAACCATAGAAGGCTAACAGCTTCTCTTGAAGGTCCATTAGTGAAAGTTGCTATGGAATGAAATAAGTCAATGCGAACTCTCACATAAGAATGACATCAGTAGAGAGCATGAAAAGAATATTACTTACGTTAACCAAAACATCCTCGCCCTCATCAGACAGAAAGGCAACGTCTTTCGAAACAACCTGTAAACTGTTACCGTTATGTGTTGACAATAACCATGGTATGCCGAATTTTCCATCATTTCTGTTTCTGCAATGTCAAACTATAAATAAACAAACCAGGCCTTTGCTCTGGTCTTAAGATACACGTAATGTATTTATGGAGAATATTGGTAAATGCATGTCCCGAAATTTACATCATAAAAGCAACCGAATGGACGGCATGTGTACCACACTTCGTGTGTACGTCCATTTCACGCACAATCGGGAACCGATGTGTTGGTTCAGACCTTTCAGATGGTGCAGATCTTAAAACTGACAATGAAACCTATTTGTCACAAAAATTATTAGACACAGGTCAACAAAACTTGGTTCGCTTCTATTCTGAGTTTTCTACGCTGGACAAACTTGTGTAGTATTAAAACAAGTAAAAACATTTCCTTGATAAATTATTTGACAGAAATGTTAACTTAGAGGAGAGGCAGCTGCGAAAACTTTGGGTCTCAAGGCGTCAGAAACAGTATGCCCAAACGCGGTAAGTGTTTCACCGGCTGGATAATGAGGGTACGCAGAGTACTGATGTGTTTTACACTCAGACTCATTTGCCCAAACATCCCACTTCCACATGAAGTCTAGCATATGGTTCACTGGAAAAGTTTTCTCATAGAAACTTCACACCGGAACCCATTTATGTTATTTGAGCAGTGAGATCTTGTTGCTGACAAGTAACTGTCTTTTTCAAATGAAAATCTGTGAATCTACTTTCGGTAACACAATCTTATTATCCAGCGTTGGAGCTGGTGGACTTCAGCGCTACGTGGTTGAGAGCTCTTGCTGACAGAGTTGTTTCTACGAAGCACTTAGTGGAGTTCAGATTACACTGTGGAATGGATGAGAAATTGAGCCTAAATGCGAAGATTTTGAGTTATCGGTGCAGCTTTGTAGGCTGTTCGGGGTTCTGTTTCTCTCACCAATTCGAGTCTTATAGAAGCTCAAATTGTTTACAGTTAAGTCTTTTTTTATACATTGTCGTTTGATAGCTCAGTGTGTATTAGACATCGTTTGGTCTGGCACAATCTGCAGCTGAATCCCGAAAAGGCGGTATACATCACAGTTTGCTTATCTTCTTGACTGAAACATTTTACCCAGTCAAGCATAGACTGGTGTTGCTGCTCAGGTTCAGCTGCGGTAATTTCAATTATCTCATGAAGTTTCTCCGAAGGGAGAAGGATTGCCTTCGTTCAGTTTTCCAGAAATGCGACTAATTTACCATCGTGACGGGATTCTGAGGTGATCAGTACATAATAAATTGACGGAGATTGTTCAGTACATCAGTTTTAATTTACAGTTTGTAAAACAATGCAACTTAGGTCAAAGTCTGAACACTAGGCAAGAGAAATGGTTTCTGATAGATTAGTGGAATAGGATAGAATTAGAACATATTGGAGGAATATGGCTGTAAGAAACAAGTCATGGCTTTAAAAACAGTCAATGAAATTTCGTGTGCCATACTATTCGGGGTCATCGAGTTTGTGCATCTTTTGTCTAGTGGAAATTTTACAGCAGATCATTTAACACGTCGATCTTACCGATTTCTCAGATGCCTCTGTTCACTTGATAGCTTTACTATTGATGGTAATGTAAGTACCAGCTCCGAAAGACATGTCACCAGTCCATGATCACTGAATGGTAGTGTAGTCGTTTTACTGTTTTATTTTTTACCAAACGAATATGTTGACTGTAGGATTGGACGTATTTTGCAAAGGGGTAAGTAACATCACCCGGCCTCGAATGAAACTGTTTGTAGAAAATCGACCGCGATCGCCCATACTGTACACATTACCATTATCAGCAACTAATTGCATTTCACCATTCAAATTCGATCATAGGATTGCCGTCAGCAAACCTGAACATCATATCAGAATGCCTCAGCAACCGCTGGATTGATGGCACTCAGACTGTGTAACCTCAAACTATATTTGAACAACTACTTCAGTCAACCCTTTGAATCCCGGAGGATGAGCCACCAGTACATAATCTGTCCTAAAAAGCCTTCGATCCTGACAATGTGACCTGATCTCCAGCCAACTTCCTGTCCAGTTATAACCATTGACGTGAACTACGTTGTTCGCTCCGCAGCATAAAGTCACAGATTCTGCACTGCGTTTCATCGGAAATTACTTAATTATTTTTGTTGAGAAAGAGCTATTCTTTCCATTGTTGAAAATATGAATTTAAATTTTTCCATCTTATAGAATTGTTTGGGTTCAGGTGATATATTTGGCTGGAGTAGGTAGGGTACATTTCTTTTGAATAAATGCGACAAACCCTTTACGCTACCACAGCAAAGAAAACACTTGCATTCGATTGCTAGAAACTGATGGTAAAATTGAATACAATCCAGGTATTTTTACAAAGTAGTCGCCGTTTGACAATAGAACTGTTGCACTACCTTTAATGGAATTTTACAGAGGTAAAACCTATCATGTTTTTACTCATGCGTGGATTATGTATTCCTAGATACTGTAAACATATTACGTTTATTTATGAAAACGCAGGTGCCTGGAGAATGGATAGTAAGACGGAAACTTTGATGGAATCGGAAAGAACTATTGTTTGTGTATATCATCGGGTTTCAATGTTTAGTTATGCTGTACTGTTGTCCTTGTGCTCGTTTAAGCCAGCGACTAAGTAGGTCTCGACATCGTGTAGTTTACATACGGAGGCAGGTACAAAATAGCACACTTCAACTCAGTGCGAACTGCCAGCTTGTTGTAAAATTGATTCTGTTAAGAAAGATGCTCAGTCCAAGTATGAAAAATAATTACAAACACTCGATAATTTGAATCACACGATAGTTGAGATTGTCAGCTAGCCCGTAGGTGTGGATTGTCATCCAGAGCATGGGTGGTTCACAAGAATTTGGGACAAAAGAACACGACGGTTTGATGACCAAGCGATGGTCCTTCCTTGGGAATATTCACGATAAAAACTGAACGTGACTGAGTCGCAGTACTGTCGCTGTGGACATGCTTGTATCCATTATGTGCAATGTATTACATACGCGCAAAACAATTCAAACATAACAGTACGGGAAACCTTCCCAGAACTGCCGGAATCCGCAAGTTAGCCTGTGATTATGCAACGAAGAAAAGAAAACAAGATCGATTTTATACATATATCGTATTACTTAAACCAATATATTCGGTTGGCTGTGAAACTGCAATTGGTAGAAACTGCTGCCATTAATCAGACAAATCACTGTAGTCGCTCGTTGGCTCTCCCTGATCCCCAGTGTTAGTGTCCGAGTCCTTATATGTCGTTTTCAGACTGTTTTTGTGACCCAAATGTTTCCGGCAGACAGTGCTAATATTTCCTTATACGGGCCTCTATGTGACTTGCGAACATGAACATGAAGGCGGTTAACACTTCGCAAATTTCGAGATCCTAAATCGTACGAAGAAATCTGTGACGTGGCTCTATGTGGACTGGAACTAACACAAATCATGTTCCACTGCCTCTGAATCTTAATGAGCAATCATCTATACATTGCGTCATCAAAATACTAGCCAGAGTATTTTCAGCAGTCAACTGGTCTGCTAATTTCATACATTTTCAGAAATCTGTACAATGACAAACGGAAAATGTCTGTGTCATAAAGCTTAACATATACGCTTGGGTGGTTGATATATCTAATAGAAAAAAGCAACCGAAGGACAACCGGAAACCACTAAGCGGTAACTTTGAATTTTCAATGCATTTAAGGATTACGGGTCAAAGATTCATAATACCTTCGAAAGCTTTGACCGTATGGCAGCAAATTTTGAAGAACAATTCAGGCGGTTTCTCGCTTCTAATATGCTGCAACCCAAAGCGTGCAAAGTAGCACCGTGGTTGGTGGATTTATAAATATTTACTAAACCGGAGGTTCAACTTTTTTACATCGACCAGCAAACGTAGCAGGTTTGCTGGCCCCGGTGACCTCGTGCTGGCAGTGTCAACGATGGTGGAAAGGTCAGTAGAAGTTATCGATGGTGTATTTGTTATCAGTTACGTAGTCAATTTTCCAAATCGTGGACTTGAATGATTGTCCGCTAAGAAAGCTGAAGTGTTCGCACGAACTTCTTCTGGGCGCAGATGTTATGGTTGCGCAATCAGATATTAATGGCCTCGGCAACAGCCAACATTCGGTGACTCAACATTTTTGACCGATTCTTTAACACTCGGTAGCGTTAATCTTCTCCGGCCCACAATAAGTGAAACCTACCACTTGTAACAGTGATTGTGTAACTGATACCAACCGCACCGTCCATAAAGTCTTCAGGAAACAACAAACAGCGTCGTGTGGCAATTGAGGAGGTATAGATCGAATATTAACCATTCAACTACTTCTGGAATAGTACCATAAACGCTGCAGGAAAAAGAGATGCCATTTTTCTGGACTACTAAAGTGCGTTCAGTTCAGTGGATTGACTTGCATTCTGAAAATGTTCCAAACCCGGTGGTGTATCGAATAAACGTGTGATCCTACTTTGAGCGCTCCACTTCCATACTTCAACTCAGTTTGAGGTTTACGGTGAACTGTTTGACATTTTCAACATTAGGTATGGTGTAAATCAAGGTTGTCCACTTTCAACAATTTTGGTCTATTTGGCCATAGATAAAATAATGGAAAATTCTTGACTGCACTCACAAGATTCTGTCCTACATCCCTATCTTGTGATGGACTGAATGATTTTTATTATGTTGACAACAAAATGTCGTTGTTTGAAAATGTTCACCGAACACAGACAGTGTTAGACGGTACTTCACGTGATGCCAATTACTATACAGCAGGCTTTGCAGTCTCACCGTTCAAGGTAATTCTGCAAGACTGTTGTGAGAGCACTACCACGATTACACACAATTCAAGTTGGATAATGAGGCTGTGGAGATTGGTGACCGGTTTATGTACTTATGAGATTTCCTCGAATGCTACGTATACATAGCATCAAAAAGAAACTCTGTTCTGTTAGGAATTTGTTCATCTAGAACACCATTGACAACACAGAGTCATCTCTTTAAAGTCTAAGAGTCGCACATACGAAGTGACTATGACAGCTGTGCTGATCTGTGGCTTCGAAACCTGGCCAGATCAACAGACGTATACCATCTCCAGGTTTTGCGTTCGATCGCACGCACCGGGTATCACTGACGAGTGAGCAACAAAGAGGTTAGGAAGCGGGTGTTTAGCTGAAAATTCTGAAAGGATATTTGGTCAGTGCACAATTACACATAGAAACGAATGGTTGAACCATGTGCAAATGAGGCCAGCTAGGCTTTTTCCACATCGAGCATTGTTAACCGATGGTACGACCGACTGGTGTGATGTGCGAAGTTAACAGTCGAAAACCCGAGGTTAAGAAATGAAGTCGTTAACAAAGGGTTTGGCTACTATAGGTCTGGTTAGAGACTTCGCGACTCACACAGTCGGTGGCTGGCGAACTTAGATAACATGATGCCTAATCGGGCTCAGTATTGAGAATGTTGCCACTGTTGGTCCAACTTGTCTGTGAAGTGAGTGCACTTAATGGCTGAATGACGCCCATAGCTCACAAATTCAAAACACTGCGAAGTATTATTTTTCTTTAATGAATAGCTGGTTTTTGTGGCCTCAAATAATCGGCTGTCACCTGTTTGTCCTACGCTTAACTGCAACGTCAACATACAGACGCATGGGACAATTTTTCTGGTTATACGTTTTGGGATGTTAGGAAAGCATGTAAAATGAGCTAAACTTACAGTCAGCTACTAGACTATTCATTCAGTTGTTTCAAATGAAAACAATACGTGACTTTGATGACTACAAAGCAGCCTTTGAAACAATTTTTTTTCTATTAGTCGCCTGTAGGATATTGGCGTTAACAGTTTTGAAGAAGACCACCCGATATGTCTAGAACTTCGAGTAGTGTGACTTGCTGTGAAGTTGTGTTCTTCTTGGCCTGTTTAGTAAGAGTTTTCCTCTCACTTTTTTATGTTTATAGCAACACGGCAACCACTATTACATACGGGAACTCAGCCATCCAAACTATAGGCAACTGAGCTGGGGTTTACAGCATTTGAATTTACCGCGATCAACTTTTTATTCGACACGCATGAAGGTATTCTCGCTCAAATCACTTACGTCATCCGATCTGCGTTGGATTCCAGACCCTGAACTGAGTGATAGTGCAGTTGAGCGACTGGAACTACACTACCGAACTAAAGACGCAGTATCTATGTGCTATGGAGCAAACCCCTTAATCAAAGAACATCCAGAAATGTGGCAATTGCAAGAGAAAGTTTATAAACTCACTGGTTGTTCAAACGTGTTTTTAAATGATTTTCGATTTATATCTAAACTAAAGTCTAAATTACCGGACAAAGGTGCAGATGGAGATTCAACTGAAAATGATGGAGACACTTTGAGGAGTGAATCAACACTCAGTCCTCGTCCAGACCGGTCAAAGCCAAGATCCGTCTCACGACTGCTTCAGTTCCTCTCACCTGTACTTCCAGTACCCACTGAAGAAGTTGAAAAGTCATTTGGAGAACGTCCCAGATCTAACAGTCTATTAAAAATCGGTGAATTGGGCACGGTTGCTCCGGAGGTCCTTCACTCTTTCGCCCCTAAAGTCTCTAAAAGGTTAACAAGAAAACAACGTTTACAATTCATGAATGATTTGTTCTTGAACAAAGAGAAGCAATCTGAACCGGTTTCATCTGTGATAAGTAGACATCTGCCAGAGATTGGAAATCACATCAACACAATGTACGATTTGGCCGATTTAGCTTTAAGTCAACCGCAAGTCATATTTGGAAAACAGAAACGTATTAAAACGAAGATTACCTGAATGACGGATGAAAATTTTGAATGGAGAGAATTTTCCAGCTTCGTTTGTGATTTGTTCCTTGGACGTGTATGTTTTCCGTATGTGACAACTGAGTAAAATTTCAGTTACACAAAAATTGTTTACAGACTTGGGTTCTATTCAATTATAACTATTTTGCTGATGAATTCAGTCTATTCAGTTTGGTACGTATTATCTGTACCCCGTTGTCAGGTTTACAGTTCATGCAATCTGAAGATCGACAGGTTAACATCAAATAAGGTGAACAGTTATCAACTAATCGGCTGTCTAAGGAGAGAAACCAGGCAACTGTTACACACATTAGGTGCCGTATTCCAGTTACCATCGTACAAAAAGCCTGTCTACATGTTAACATCATTACAAGAGTAATCATTGTCATGAAGCAATCACGGACACAACATAGTAAATTGATCAAGCCACACAAGTTGCATTTGGTAAAACTATTCTTCTACTGACTTGGTTTCAGATCATTTCGTTAATATAGAAATTAAATATACTGAGGAAATGTTTAAATTTAATAGTTGTTCAATTAGTTGTTTGAACTGACGAAAAAGTTGTTGACGGAGACTGAACAATAGTCGAACTAACATAGTGGGACGATCGCGATATTATATGATTATAGGAAAGGACAAATTAACGTTGAAAACCGATAGGTGCTGGAGAAAATAGAGGTGGACATCTATGACAAGGTAGTGAGGAGAAGTATTAATAAGTGAGAATATTAGTACCGTACACAGATACTGGTAACTGTTTACTTCTTGCGACACACATGCAGTCGGTTGTGGTGTTCAACTTCTTTCTTTGAAAGGTGCGGGGTGCGATTGATTCCAGACATGTGTAAACAATTACGAACAATAACCGCATATAAATAATACTTAAGAATCAATAACATGCTCTGTGTTGCGTAATATATTTGTTGGTTATCACGACGGTGAATCGTTCGTTTACATGTTTTTTGTTCATAATTGGCCAATGTTGGGTGAACTGCTGGACGACAACCCCGATTTGATACTATACCCAGTTAACCTCGAACTGAATACGTGGCCAAGTAGAAGAACATTATAGAAGTATTTATTTCGAAGCGTGAATCTATTATATATCTGTGAGATCATTCAGACAAAGAAAGCTGGTCTAGCTTTAGATATCTTCTGACAAAACAGGTAAATGAAATTCTATTACATAGGCCACTGACAATGAAATACCGGTGGATACATTAAAGATGTATGAGTGAACAATGGTTAAGATGTTCATCATTATCACTTATCAAGACTTATCGGATTTGGAAATAGATCCGTTTGTGATGTGAAGTAAAACAATTAGAAAGTGATGTAAACAATCTTTTAAACTTCATCGAATTAAGTCGTCACCATGGAAGACACTGAGTATCAGTCCTGCGTGATAGACGAGGATGGTGATTAGATTTAAAACTGTTGTAGTATGTCGATCATTTCAAACAAACTCCTCGGTTTAACATTCGTTTGCTCTGTACAAAACCTTAAATTAAATATGACAGATTAACTGATTCATAAGTTTTACAAATATTTGTGCTTTCTTGTCTTTGTTAATCGGAAAGCGCAACTTATTGGGCTTGATTAACAGCGTTCGGCTTCTGGATATGAGACCGGTAGTTATGTTGTTCGTCACGATTCCTGAAGTTAGTCACCAATGTACATTTACCAACGATAGTATCGTGTGCAATCCACTGAGTTTTTGCTGCAGCTGACATTTACAGTCTGATTCTTTATGACAATAACTTGCCTTAGTATGCTAGGCAACAAAAAGAAACCTTAATTATGTATTTGATTGGATAAGATGTATTCAGTTTTCCCTGGAATTATATCATTATGCCTTTCCGAGGTGATTGAATCAACATCTGTTTCGTGTAAATCACAACACACTTTTTAGATAACCGTTCACGATCACTGATAGAGTAAAAGTCTGGCCCAATTTCCGCTGCTTAACACTCTATTAAGGCTACGAATTTTTTTACCATCGCTAAACAGACTTTGATAGTTAGTGCAGATAGTTTGTTTTAGTTCGATTCGCTGACTACACTAGTACTGCGTTTGGCCAGTCGTCCGTCTTCTTGCCGCCTTTTATCCGCTTGGGTCACTTCTGCACTAGCCTAAACGTGGACTTCTTTGCCTCATATTCAACTTACAATGTGCACCAAAAATATCACAGCTATCTAACGCATTTTATCTGCATATGACTTTTAGGTGCTCCGATTTTACTTTTTCCTTTTCTGTTAATGGATTGACCTTTCCTGTGAGGTTTCTATGACACTGTTTTGTATGCACAGCGTGAGTTAAGCTGAGAAACTATGACAGTCTCACACCGATAAGTGTATTAATCAGTTATCACTGAAATCTGTCCGGACTTAACGAGGATTGATGATGTTCACCAAAATGTGTATGTTGGTATGCGTCATGTCTGTTAGCTCTATTACTGTTGTCTATTCCAACTACTGGGATCCGCTGGCATCTAGTGTCTTAGTCCAGTTAGCATGTGTGCTAATATAGACGTCTATACTGTGGTGTGAATTAAGTGCCACATGAGTATGTTCACTCTCTGTTGGACTGCGCCGGTGCACTCATCTAAGACTGAATCACTCTGATTTTGAAAATATCCCGGTAATTCATCAAGCGACATAAAATTCTCGTCGAATTACAGTAGTGATATTGACAGACTTCTTATCCGCACATTCATTCTGGAGGAGTATGGTAAATGTTTGTTTTGCCGCGAGAGAAACGGCTTTCATCAACCTACGATCCTACACGCGGACAAGTGTCAGTCGAGACTTACTATCTCCCTTTACAAAAAATTATCTCATGAATAAGCCACGACCCCTTTGATTTGATAAAATATGTGGCAAAACTGCCCTCTTAATAGTTCTGTCTTCCCTGGAGCATACTGCAAGGATGTGTCAAGTGCGGTGATGCAAAAATTCACGTTCTGTCGACATACAGTTAATCGTGTTCATAACATCTTAGAACGCCTGGTTTGTTGTTTTAAAGACCAATTTAATGAGAGTAGAATTCGGAAAATCTTCGTTAGATTTGGGACCAACAGAATGTCGTACCAAAATTGATCAACCGATAATAACTTTATTTCGTCAAATAAACCATGCATTACATTTGCTAGGGTACATAAGATTTCTTCGAGTCTTCGGAATCCAAAGGCACTCGTATACAGGCATATGTCTGGTCAGTTGTTTGGGCCTAATGGAATGTCTGGAATTAAGAATGCATATCAACTGAATACGAATATATGTGTGTAACGTTAATACTTTTTACACATTTATATTACTATCAGGAATTCATACAAGAATTTCCGAACTACTTCCAATTGACTTAAAAGACTGGTGACTAGTGTGACATCCAATGTGTGTATTTTCAACTATCAGTATCACCACAGTATTAGAGCAACAGCTGGGTCCAACGTGTCGAACCCCTCGTTCCTATCTTTATACTTTCCTTATATCTGTTTTTATGCATTTGAGATATAATATTTTGAGTGAAACATAATCCACTTATTAGAAGAAAGCTCAACGTAGTAGATTCGATTTAAGTTGGTTATACCTGATTTATTGTGATTTCGTAGTATTCCTAACTAGTTGCTTATTTCCACTTTATCAGTGTTTTTCAAATTTCTCCAAATAATATCTCCGTTTTAAGGCAGATATTGTCTGCTTATTGAGCTTGTCATACTTTTAACCCCTATCGATCAGGTGTAATATTTTCAACCACCACCATCAAATAACTCGCTGTTCTAATCACATGGTGAGGAGTGAACAATGCCTACCTGTAGACACTGCTCGGCTCAAATAAATCTATTACTGAGCAGCTCTTATTGACAGCGAGGATGGCAATTTCAGATGGAAGTGAGTGGTGCACCATGTAGATTGTCCTACTTTTGATGCAAACGTAACGCTGAACTGCAGCTCACAAATTCAACTGTCAAAAGTGTACAACCATGTGAAATGATTGGAGTTGAACAACGCGTGTGAACCAAACTGGCCATTGTCAGAAATATTCTGACATTATCATTAACCATTGGATTGTCATTTTCTAACGTGTTTGTTGACTTTTTTAAATTATCGGTAGAATCTCACACTGCTGGAGAGATGTGAGCAAAACAACGGTACCCGAAGTAGGCGCTTCGATGTTACGCAGTTATTAACCAATCAACTGATGTCTCGCACTGCACAGCATTAACGAAAGCATCCAGTTATCATTCTAATTTTGACTAGCACAGACAGAACAAAAAGTTCATGAGATAGGTTCATTTCCTGCATTATTTTCAATCACAAATGCGTAACGCCCGAAACCAATTAAACGAACGCCTATCTGGAAAATTCCTCGGGGCTTTCTAGGGCTATCTTGACCATGGCTAGGGACACCAAGGCAAACATAACAGCCGAGTCATCTGGGACATACAACGAGGGCTAATGGTTAACAATTACCATGTCTTCGATAAACTTCAGCAGGTTCCCCCCGTTGCACGTTAAAATGACGCTGAACGATGAAACCATTCTGGCTGTGCATCCGGCTTAAGCCAAAGGCCTAGCGATCAATGAGGTCGGTCCACGCTGTTTAGGCGAACGGTTATCGTTAGACTGATTCATTGACTGGCCCAGTCAATCTTATGGATGTTTCTTCGGCCATTACACCAGCCGTCTATCTGTCTTTCCAATGTGTATCGATGCTGCTACAGGTGAATAAGCATGTACAGTGACTAGCCTAGAGAACAGGTTCTGGCCTCTTGGTTGGTGACAAGGGGATACTTCTGGTGCGCGCAGTGAGACATACCAGGGCGGCGGTATAGTTTCGGTGAAAATTCAATTTGATACTTTTTGTAAACTTTCTCATTAGGTTCTCACTTTTATAAGGTAATCCACTTGCAGTCATCTTCTTCATTTTCCTATGCACTGCTTCACAGTGGTTACATTGTTCATTGCTTCATACATTGCCAGAGAAACCTACTTCATTTTACAAGAATATTAAAGCGAATCTAATGGTTTTCACCGTAGGGCCTAAACTAGTTTGGGTGCTTACAAGAAATTATAGCTTGTAACAACTTTGCTTTCTAAACCATTCCGATCCTACGCGTCCCCTTTATGGCATATACAAAACCACTTCTAGTCGTAGAATTTAGAAGAGCGCTCAAAAAAGGTCTTACAATTCTCACAACCTCACACTCTGCACTGCTATTACTTTCAACATTTCTGTTACAAAGGGTGCTGGTTCTTTTGTATAAATATTTTGATCCACATTTGTAAACATCCGCACTGGATGTTCAGTGTTCTGATGCATGACGATTCCATTGACTTGCATTGACCTGAGACAAATGGTATTTTAGAAGTGTCAGGCATGAGCAAAATCTGACTGAGGTTTAGGAAACCTTAAAGATGTTAGGTGATATGCTGCCAAGTATTTAGCATGTGGGCAGGATCATTTTGACGATTTAATCTGAGAACAACAGTTGGAGCATGACAAACCGGTCAATCAACGTGATCGGTCTGTACTTTACCAGAAAGATGTTACTATGTGTCTGTTTACTATTTGCGTTACGGTTGTCGAGCAAAGAAAGAGTACATGGTGAACAGCCGTTCAAAATCTTGCTCCAGAAAAAGATGTGCGTCGCAGAAGCCGTTCATGGTGGCATTTCACCTACTGTCTTTTAAGGGCACATGCATACACGGCAGCTAAACAAGGTCTTTCTTGCCTGTGCTGACAAACGTCATCTGTAGTGTAGGGTCTGAGCGCTTACTGGTACCACTCAAACATACCGAATCAAACAGTTTTCGCTGGGCCTTAGGGTTTGGTGCAATCACCACTCCAGTTTGACAAAAAAATTCAGCTTCATCGTCATCAGGGGTGCTGAGAAGAAACCCTGTGACTCAAAATAGTGTTCGGGGGCGAATTCACATGAAGATACGAGTTGGATGCACAGTACACATTCAATTCCATTTGGAAAGTGTGTTCGCCAGGGCAGTTTGCCGACTAACTTATCGAAGAGTGAGGGCGTTAGGAATGGTATTGTTTACCAGTTTCCTTGAAGAAGGAAGAACTATGTAAGCAGCAGGTAGAAAGTGAAAAGAAGTGCGCTGATCTGTCGGATACTTCCTGATTGTTCATTCTGCTGAATAGCAGTGACTTGATGGACCCCACACGGAGCCTCTCATTAGGAGGTCTGACCTGCGAGATAATTTGAGGTTATGTTCTCTTGGAGTACCCTACCGGGAGTTAACGGTTCAAGAGTCTGAATAACTTGGCAGTGAGAGGCTAACCTACGTCGACGGCACAGTGAGTAAGACACTGTTGTCTGATTCGGATCACTGACGTCTATATTGAATGGATTTGAAAATACATCGGATTTTTGTATGAAGTCGAACGTGCTTGATAATGCATTAGCGGTTACTGTCAACAGTTGGGTGATTTGTGTTCTTTTGTTTGAGGACAGGTTTACTAATCTCCTTCTCCGTCGTTCGCTAGAAAACAGTACCGTCACCGTAAAAACCGCTCCGTTGTATGCTCACAAGTCTGTGTCTTACCAGCTGAGCATATTTAAGTGGTCATAGTGAAACATGTGAATACCAATGCTTTTCGGCTGGGTGTTAATGTTTGGCCATTCCGAAATGGTTTTACCTAGAAAGACCAAATTCGTGATGAAATGCACAATCGTAACCACCGAGTTAACTGGCAGAATAATTCAAGAATAGTAGGATTGATTTGTTGTATGTATGGTGTACATATCGTCTTAAATCAACGACACTTACACAATGGTATCAACTGATGTACACGGCTGAACGCATATCCTAACGATGTAATGTTACCGTGCGTTTGACATCGGCGTCTGGTAGCGTTCGTAGTTGCTGTAATCTTTATCCTACCCTACTAATTCAGTGTACGTGAGGCACTTGTATTTTTGCGTATTACTACAGTTTGGAAGTATACCCTCGCCTGGTTGATTAGTTCCGTGCTGATATTCACAAATGAATACTCCAGCGTATGTTGATAGCAAGTTCCAGCAAATTTTATGATTGAACGAATCATCATAACTGTTTGCCAAAACATTTGTAATAATGACGAGCCAAATCAAGTCAAGAGATTACTTGTCACATTTTATGGTAAAATCTTCGATTGATAAAGGTACTAGCTTAGTTTCGTTGTCACGTTGTGCAGAAGTGTCGGAATTGATATGAATTAGTATTAGGTATTTGGTGAGTTCACTAATCCATACATTCTTGTTCTAACCGTTAATCCTTCGATTCATCGGTTCTAGTCATGACAAACGAAAGGAAATAAATTAGTGCAGATAAAATACAACTTTCGTGGATAGCAGAAGTTAGTGTAAACGGTAAAACAATTGATTCAATTGACACAACAACCAGAAAGATCAGGGTGAAAAAAATGGACCAAATGTGCTGTAGCAGGCACTTTCCAGTGTTTGCAAAAATGTTTGGGGATGCAATCGTGTTGCTTAGACTCATAATCAGAACAACTTCTTAGTCGCTGATAATCAGTTTTAAAACAGACAATAGCGAAAGTTCTAGCAACGGGATAGTTACAAACATTGAATGAAAAGGTTATACACTTCGAATAACTAAATGGACGTTTGAATATTAAAATCTCGCAGATGATGATAATGTGAAAAACGTGGACAAAACTCGAAACCATTAATTTTGGAGCATAACATACTAGTGCCACCACCTGTCAGTGTAACACGCCATAGGGCCACCACAATTTTCGGCAAAATATAGGTTGCCCAACAAAAACGGTGAGTGAGTCAGTCTGTAGGGCTAATTTAATTGTCTTGCTGGATTGTCTCCTGGGGAACCATCTGCAAATCAGGTGACTGAACACTCTAGTGAAACTGTTATACTCCGTTTTCCCTTATATTCCCACCTATTTTACACTGGGAGTTTGAGATTGTCATTTCGCGTAGATGGCAACCCTCAACGCTAGCACCTACAAGTCTTTGATATGGGAAATGGAAACCTATTACTCCGATGCATTATCGCACTGGTAGAATGGATTAGATTTAGGTTGGTTACTCCGAATTCGTTGGTTTTCCATCAACACTACCAGTAGTGCCAGGTGAACTCTACCCTGTCAATTCCTTGGATATTTGTGGATCAAAGTTTGAAATGGTTTTAAAACGCTCGAGACCTCTGATGAACTCATAGCTTCAAAACCTTCTGCCGAAAGTCGGTAAGTTCACTAACTGGTTTCACTTTTGATGCAGTGGTTTCCTTGCATCAAAAGAATCAGTCCCCAATTTGGTGCTATATAACGTTAGCTAGACGTGGCTACCATAAGAAATCTGAACGTAGTAGGTAGGCGGCTGGTCAGGTTTACGTAATCAGGATTTAACACTACGTTCGAATGGATGAATACGATGGTCCCGAGCCGTGAACTGATCAAGACAGACGAAATCAAGAGACCAACTGAGGTTAGTTTATCAATCAGTCAGGTGGGTTTGAGAAATTAGAAGGATGAGCTACAATCTTGGTCATTTGGGAATATCACTCCAGTCAGTCATTGTTAAAATTCGGTTTCACTTATACAAGGTCGGCCAGCATGTCCATGAGGGGTTAAATGGGTTAGTTTTGTGTATCACCATTTCGACTGTTGTGATCTGATGCCTTTTCAAACTGTGTTTCTGTATAGTTGTCGGTCCTCTCTTAATGAAGCTGACTTTTTATTGGTCAGTTTAACTAGCTCTATCCAGCTAGTAACCGGCGACTATGGAGTCTGTGGTCAAGATCTAGCATTCAAGTTATGTTCTGCCTGGTTTTCTGTCTTCCCTTCGATGTTCTTTCATAATGGTTCTGATTTCCCTCGCGATATGCTTTGTAGAAACCTGTGAGAAACCCAAGCATTCAGATCCCTGCAGCCGATTCTTAATTTCTTCAGGAAGGTCTGGGTCCAAGATGTATTGCAACGTTTTACGCATTACATTCAATCTTCGAAATTAGCCCTGATGTTACCTACTTAGGGAGAGCTAAAGACTGAGTTCCAACACATTCGTTATATTGGGGTAACAACCGCCCATTTTTGCTCCCGTGATGCCTTTGATATTGAGTTGAGCGACTTTCTTGGTGTTATTAAAAACTGTTTTGGCCAATTTTTACATCGCGCTGGGAAAATTTTGACTTTTACAATGCCATTCTTCAATTGTTCACTTCTGTGTACAGACTTGAGGCTGCGTAAGAAAGGAAATTGTAATGCATACATTGTCTCTTTCGGGATAAACAGATTTGTTGGCAGGGATGAGTCACCAGTTAGTGGCTTTGCGGTAGGTGGGATTTTGAAACGATATCCTGGTCTGCGGACCAAACGACTCATTACTGTAAATAGGTCTCTACTGGATTAGCGTTTATTCTTGTGTCAGACTGTAAGGTTGGAATGAAAAGTAGATCAAATCTACCTAAGAGAACAGTTGCCGCGTTTTCCGCCTAATAAACTCGACAGTGTGGCTGAGCGTTTGCATATGCTAATTAGGTCATCTTAATGTGAGGTCAATGACGCGGTGATCAATACGGTTGCTTGATGAAAGCTTGGCCACAGTTTTAGTTCCTGCTGTGGCAAGGACATGCATCGTTGATCAGCACTAAAACGAGCGAAACTAGAGTCTAATGCATCTTTTCGAAGGGAATATGTGAACTAATCATTTTTGAATGTCCAATCTTATATTCGCCAAAATCCTCCACTACTCATCAGTAGTCTTTAAAGCCTCATTTATGTGTGTCATGTCGAAATTTTTGACGGTTTTACATTTGCACTCAACTGTATCACTGTTGCGTAGATACTGGATGAAACGGTAACTGTGAAAGATCCCTTAGTCTGTCCTTATACGTAGAAAGAGAAATTTGACTTGCGAAACGTAGCTTGCATCCAGAAACACATTACGTGTTGCCCACCGCGTGATCGATCGTAAGGTTTGATCTCTCCTTGAGGATTGTGTAATCAAATGATAGTCATCACATTGCTTTCGCTTCTATTGCCGAAATTGCATCGGTGAACAAGAGTGAAATAGAGAAAATAGTGAGAAATTCATTGTGTTGAGTGAATGTTGAGTTCCGTACCTTCACCTTTGATACGAACTTTTCGTGGTACGACATGAATTTCTTGTTGGTGTTCATGTTGGCCCTAGTGAATACACGTAAGTTTTCAGTAGACTTTGGTAATACATAAATCCCCATAGTTTTGCTAGGCTAATCTCCTTCTCATTTCGTTTTGGGTCCTCCCAAGTAATTATTTCCCTTTTGGCTTTATTTGTAACTCATGTTGTAGACTTTTCTGTAAATTTTCTTAAATATCCTTGAGTATAACCGTATTTCTGCTTTACAATGTTGCCTACTTTTTGACTATGGCGTTACCTTAGTGTTTTTCACTTGTTAACAATCGAGAACCGTTTATAATTATGGAATATTTTTGATGACCATTCGCCCTCTTCTTGTCCAGCAGAAACGTTCTTCTTGATTAGCTGTATCTCGCACTGGCGGTTTTCAAAATTAAAACTCTGAATGATCTTGCAGTCTGCTACAGAAATGTGACTAACCATCATGTTCGTCAGGGGAAGACCTAAAAATTCATTTCTCGTATATGTTTCTCAATTTCATTGAAGCTTCGTCCGGTTACTCCCTTTTACAATTAATTCTCAACTTTGGACGAACGATGACTTCAGTTTTAGAGGAGACTCAATTGCAAAACTTCTGACGTTCGACCAGAAGCACTGGTTACAGAGCCGTCCTGTTTGAATGCAGCAGAATGTCTGCAAGTTGTACAATGGAGTCACGCCTAGAATATTTCCGTCTTCTTCAGGTGATCCAATTCGCCACACTATTTACAGGTAAAATTACTAGTGTTGTTCTATGTCCAGTTTTGCTGCAAAGAATGCTTCCGTTCACTGGGTCCGTAAAGACAAGTCAAGTCAACCATACCCTACACCTGATTTCAACGGTCACTAGATTTATAGATTTTATAGCGACATTAAAAATTTATTCATCTTACGTCTGAAACAGATTTCTAATTTACCATTCTGCTTGTCACTAGGTATGTAGTAACGAACAGCTACGCGGTTTCAGTATGGTTTTTGCTTTTATTTTCACCAGCGCTGTGTCCCCGTTCTTGAAAATGGTAACTGTGATCATTTCGTTCGACTTTACGTCATTCCTGAAATTCATTAGATAAAGGTTTTTGATAAAGACGGCTATGTATGAGAGTAAAAGAACCATAAGCCAAAGACGAATTTATTTAATTTTCCATACACATATCTGACAGTATATGGAATTGAAGTGTTGAAACACATTCTTCTGTGCTCACATGACCTACAACTGTACCCAAATTGAACAGTGCCACTTACAAAAGTATCTTACGCTCTATGATCTCAACACATTATTGGTGTTTCTCCTGACCGTTGTTATCCATCGTTATTTATCGTTAGCTTGAAAACTGTTCAAAACATTTCCTCTTTTATTTTTCAGAGTGACTGATATCCGTGTACACAAAAGGCAAGGAAACGGATATTGAAGGCCTAACTTATATATCGTCTTACCATAGTCTATTCATTCTGCCTATTGGATAATTATGTCCGATCATGTGGTAATCACCGTATCTACCCTCCACCTACCTTGGTAGATGCTATTCGGAACCATACGTAAAACAGTTGAGCTATTGTATATAGTGTGGTAAATGTTATAGGTTCAATCATATCGATGGTGAGGAATTGTACGTAGGCAGTTGCAGAAGAAGAAATTGAAGAAAGAAACTCAGAAATAACAATCACTATAGAATTGGTGAATTTTATAAATAGATGTTTTGTTTGCTCTATTAACTGTCGTGTGGTTTCTTTGTCATTGGTTTACAATAAGTGACATTAAGCCAATGATCACTGGATAAGATAAGCAGTGTTGGTGGACGGATCAGTTACTGCGGCCATTAGAAAATACTGCATTCTTCAACCCATAACACATTCACCAGAAAAAACCTGTTTTCATTTATTTAAATACCAAAAAACAAATATCCAGCTCCACGTGGTTTTCGAAAGGAAGTTGCGATTAGTCGAACTGTCGGCCAAACAAGCAGAAGTATTCTTCATCACGGATAATTTCTCATCTGCTGAGTGGAGTTCACATCTAATGACCGGTGGTGAAAGAAACTCAGTGTCTTCTATAAGTGGGACTACCAGTTAATCACCGTCAAAATTCTTATATAGATGATAATGACTGATACAATCTGTATGAGGTAAACTGAAGTATACAAAAAATTAATTTTGTCGTTCGTACCGGAGGTTTTCTTTAAACCACCACAATTGACATTTATTGGACATCCACTGATGCTCAGTCTTGAACCTTGAAACTCAACTACTCATTTTCAAATTTGAATGCGTTTACTGTTTGCACAATACAAGTGTTAAGTTTCACCTACTGACTGAGACTGGATGCATTAGAGAAGGTCACCTACACGCAGTTGGCTGTCCAGATTGCTAGATCATTTTGAAAGGAGGAAAAACAATGACGCGCTGCTCACTTCAACCGACCGGTCCGCGATCAGAAAGTAAGTTGATGTGAAACACTGTGTTTTCTCGATCCCGTTCATCACAAGAAGAAAGGGACATATTACGATTTGAAACTTTTCGTCCAACATTTTCAGTCACAAAAGACACAATATATAAGATATGAGGACAGCAAAAACTATATATAATCGGGGGTGCTGGATAACGCTGGCTTGGAGAACACAAACAAATTCTGATTCCGTTGTCGGAATAACGAGTGAAATGATGCGGCGTAATCAACATTATGACCCGTTTCTATGATGGGTCTTGATTTCGGTTTGCTGATTCTTTCTCCACTGTCTGTTATGTTACCGCCACTATGGCATATATACACACATTCTTCGTCATGGATATCGATCTGGTCTGCCGATACAGACATCCCTGAACTTTCTAGGAAACTGGTGGGTTGAATGAGAAACAGACCAGTTCGGTAGTTCGTAATTATGAACAAACTAAGCAACTTTACTGGTCGTAAAGAACAGACACAATTTGGAATTTGTATGTGTGCGATTTTTATTGCAAATTCTAATTTTCGATTTAAGCCAATTGTGATACTGTCGAACTTGAGAGATAGCTGTTCAAATATACCCGGAGATTTCATCAAAAGTCAAAACGTGGCGAACAAGCTCGTTTTCGGTGTATCATCTTCAGGCCAAATACAACACAATAAATATGAAATTAGCTGTCAAGTCAGGATTTCGTGAAATTTAATACAGTGTGAATCTAATGTCATTTTGGGATTACGGACATGGTTACTGTGGTGCCGTGTCAAGTGTTCCAACGACGGCAGGTCATGGTAACTTCAGCACTTGAACAAAACACTTCTGCGCGCACAACTAATTTCATATTTATTGTGTTGTATTTGACCTGAAGATAATACATCAAAAAAGAGCTTGTTCGCCACTTTTTGACTTTTGAAAGATAGGTAAAGAAAGACCTGTTTCTTAGGAATCGTATACACGGCGGTCTTGATCGGACTGTAGTTATCCACAAACTTCTATAGAAATCTGTCCGTGAGAACAACTTTAACTTCCCCTTCTCACATTGTGAATAATCATCAGTACATATCTAACATGGTTCGTACCAAACCTCGTAAGCAATAGCCGCGCAAGAGGAAAGCTGTAAACACCGACTGCCCCAAGTAGTCTACAGGTGCAGTGAACGTAGAAGAAATGTCAAGAAAAAGATAAGCCCTGGTTTGTTTTTTCTTCGTAGTAAATAGAAAGGTTGAAATAAACGGAAATCGAAGACGGTTGATAATGAAGTAGGAGGTATGTTAGTGGGAAAAATCAGGTTGTTACTTATGTACCGCTTGAAGAAGCTGGCAATACCCATAGCTCCAGTTACTTGCAATTAAATCAGTCCACAAGTGTATTCGCTGGCGTTGGATCTAGTAGATCACTGATCGTTACACCATTAATTTATTCACGAGATAATCTTCGGAAAACAGAGCCGGCATTCTTCACGAACAACAGTATAAATTCTCTGAAGTAATCAATCGATAAAGTGTGGTGGGATACAAGGTCACACAAACATCTACTGTTTCTCGAAGGGGAAAGTTTGTAAATAAAGAGCCAACATCGATAGTGACCATTACTTGGAACTGATATATGTGTACTCTGAAGTTTTGTATCATTTGGAAAAGAATCAAATGCACCATTGGGGATAGACAATTGACAAACACGACGGGGAATTTCCAAAAACCATTTGATCAGCTTGTGTTACATTAAGTTTTTCACGCTTGAAATGGCCTTACTTAGACATTAGACGTATTATGTTGAAGCAGTTATCAAATCTGATGTGCGAGTTTCCATTGGCTTCGATTGTTTAGGTTGAGATGCCATGATGTTGCAACATGACAGTAAAATTTGGAACTTCCTCGAGATATGTTTCTGTTTCAAAATATTCTCATCAGGCGTACTGGCTGAAAACAATAATCGTAAGTCCGCTGGAATGCTCTTCATTTTGCATTCGGAATCGACCTTGTCCATAATAACTGAACAAAAGCCTCTGTCCAACTAAGGAAAAATCACATCTGTCTTCTTTTGCAGTTGATTTAGAGCTTGATAGTGTTAGAATAATAGGTTGTTAAGGTCGGGAATCGATGTAAAGTATTGATCAGACTCACAGGAAACCATCCTGTATTGCCCTGGGTTATTGAGGAAGCGTCTTTCTTTAGCTCCGGTATACTTTTGTTTATAACCGATCAATTCTCCCAAAATGATTCTCCGGTTTTACTTCAAGGTGCAAAAACTCCAATCGTGTTCGCGTAGCCTGGGCTGACGGTAAGTTTAGCAGATGCGCCAAACACTACTGAATGAGGAAACCCTCCCCATCTGAACGAAGCAGTCTCCTGAAGACCGCTTGATTCTGATCTTAGCTTCAGTACTCTGCAGTCGGTTTCTTACGTTACTCTCAAATGATGTTCGAATTATGTGGATTTAGATCAATCAGAACTGAACACTACCTACACTTGTTCGTAGCCTTCACAGTTCCGGACAAGCCATTCAAGCAACCCACTTCAAAGAAAGAGGCACGTGAGTTTGTTTTCTCACTGTGGCCCATTAATAAGGCATATCCTCGTGCTGGTCAGGAATTTTAACTCTGGTTTTGTCATGTGTAAGACCAGTGTACTGACTGCGGCGTTATTATTTTTGCAGTAGACATCATGTAATAATAATTTACAATACCCTAATCGTATGCTTGCGTGAATAATGTTCAACAGGCATACTCAACATACATAAGTGTCATTGTGAGCAATAACTAAGGGTTAGCTTGTTTTGCTGTTTTTTTAGAGGGTCTACAGTGCAATAATATTCCGAAAGAAATCTGTATAGGATCCTAGTGCTAGTCTGTTGAGTACACTTGTTTTGACCTTGCTCAATATGTGGAGTAAGTATCTAATGTGAGCATAACCATTGTCAAACATCGGAACTTTCTACTGTCAATAAATAAAACAAACATTCGAATTCACCGGATTTAACTGATTTTTCTAAGGATGACTAACAGCTACATTCAATCATACCGAATTCCAGTAGAAGTTTCAGGTAACAAACATATTGTTGGATCAATGTATATGTATCGCCCCGTTATTTAATGGTAAGTATTCTGGATTATTATTATGTCGGGCCAAGTCACTACTTCATGCTGTACAAGATAACAGTAGAAGTGTGAAATATTTCATTTTATTGTTCGCAAATCTATTGGGAATTCGGTTAGGAGGCCCCAATCTGTGCATGCAAATCTTCTGGTCATATATTCAGAGTGTTTTGGTCCGCTGACTGAAGAAGTAGCAGCTTGCCGTCAAAGATACTACGTCCTCAATTTTTCAGGTTCACGTTGCAATGAAGACCGCCCAGTCAGCGGTTGTTGTGTTTTTTTGTTATTTGCTCCATGTCATTTATTAGCTTGAAAATAACAAAAGCATGTACTACAAATTTGGACTACAGTTGGAATCGTTTTCATTGATCCACAATCAGATTTATTCCACATATTTTGAAGGTGATTCATTAAGGAGGTAAATAGGAAACGGGTGTTTATAGAAGTTATGGTACACATGTAGTGTATTCAGCTTGACGATAAATAATCTAAAACGAGCTTGTTCAATGTACCATATTGCGCGTAAATACACCGAGAATTTTCGCACAATTAGAATCAGTTTTTTCTCAAGCTTTTTGTCAACATAGACCTCATCTTTACATCGTGATTGCATAAATATTCCCAAATTGGAATACGCGTGATCTCTTGCAGATTTGGTCTCATCAGATTCTTAGGTTGGATGGCATGGAAGCGAAACTGTTCTGAATGCTGCCAGGTAGCCATCAAACTATTGACCACTTTCTATGTGAACGGAATCTACGGAGTTTATAGTTTAAACACAAGTTTGACGTAAAACCCCAGACGACAGTTTATCGCATAAGGAATATGTAGAAACATTAACAGGCACGGGGTTCTAACCCATTCACACTCACAAGTTAATATACAGGTTCTAAGTTGATTTAACACTAATTGGAAGAGCATGTGTTGTATGACAGACAGTTTCGGTGTGAGTAGTATACTACTGATGAGTAGTGTGTTACCCACAGGCAGCATTTGGAACAAAAGAGCAAGCTCCGAACTCCAGGAAGACGATGGACAAGAATAGACTGTCGGAATAGTGTATACGCACTATGGGAGAAGTTTCGCCAAGGAGAATGACAACGTACTACCATCCGATGTATGTGAGTGTATGTCTGACGTGCAGATGAGTGTACGTGTTTGTGGTTTGCTTTTTGACATGAACTATGCAGGAGTTTGCTCAATAGACGAATTCTCTGGCCAAGCGTCTTTTACGGTCACATCAACTGGTGCCGTGACGAACGCGAGGATGAAGATACCCTGGCCGCAGCCGTTCGAAGATGGAGACGTCCGGACGTTCCTGGAGGACTTCGAGGACGTGGCCGAAGTGGTCGGAGTCAAGACCGACCGTGGGAAGCTGGCTGCCCTGCGGACGCTGGTGAAGGGCAGGGCGAAGGCTGTGCTGGACGCAGCGCGAAGAGGCCCTGTGAAGATGGAGTGGGCCGCTGCGAAGGAGGCGCTGGTGGCTGCGTTCGACAGCCCGGCCGACCGCCAGGAGGCTATGCGGCGGTTCAAGGCGGCCAGGCTTGGACAAGGATCGGATCCATCCGTGTTTGCCGCCACTCTTCGAGGTTGGTTCGACAGGGCTTTGCCGGGATTGGATCAAGAATCACGACGGCAGTTGTTAACGGAGCAGTTCATTGAAGGCCTCCCGATAGCGGTTCGCGACCAAGTCCGTATTGCCCATGTCGCCCGGCCGATGGACCTTGATGAGCTTGCAAAGGCGACGCGGGAGTTGGCAGTAATTTCCGTGGCCTCAGTGGATGCGAACGGCAATACGGACAAGAAGACGCTAGAGGAAATGCAGAAGACAATGGAGCAACTGGCAACGGATGTAGGTGCCTTGAGATCATCGGAGCACGGGCGCCAGCGGCCCAGGATCAAGAAAACTCCCACCTGAATGGAAAGGTCCGTATGTGGTAGTCGCCAGACGAGGGCCAGTATACACGATCAAGAGGGACGGGGAGACGACACGAGTGCATGCCAGGGAGTTAGCGAGGTGGCATGAGATGCCGGCGCGGCGAACAAGAAGATCAATAATACAGGATGAAACACCTCGTCGATCGGAAAGGATTCGTCAACAGATGCAGAGGAATCAAGGAACCTCAGAAAGGAGTGTTGTATGACAGACAGTTTCGGTGTGAGTAGTATACTACTGATGAGTAGTGTGTTACCCACAGGCAGCATTTGGAACAAAAGAGCAAGCTCCGAACTCCAGGAAGACGATGGACAAGAATAGACTGTCGGAATAGTGTATACGCACTATGGGAGAAGTTTCGCCAAGGAGAATGACAACGTACTACCATCCGATGTATGTGAGTGTATGTCTGACGTGCAGATGAGTGTACGTGTTTGTGGTTTGCTTTTTGACATGAACTATGCAGGAGTTTGCTCAATAGACGAATTCTCTGGCCAAGCGTCTTTTACGGTCACAACACGTAGTTTGCCAGAAGAGAGAAAGTAATGAAGAGACGATTTTGTCCTTCTTGTAAATAAACTTGCATCGGTAGACCATATTTTACCGAACATAAGCAGTGCTTAATGAATAGTTCTCTAGCATTGGAATATGGAGTGGTCGGCTTATTAGGTAGACAGAATTTCTGCGCCCTCAGGCACTGTTTATATCAGAGTGTACAGTCAAATCTTTTGTTTCAGGCCACATAGGTTTGGAGGTCCAAACTTGCCCAGTCATAACATACACGATAGATAACCAACACGATACGTCTGTTCGTTCCACCTTTTTAATCCATTCCCACGTGAAAAAAATGTTCATTTGTCCAAAAAGCTGATTCGGCATGTCCCATCATTTAATTCTGACCTGACCACAAGCTAAAACGTTTTATCACATTTTCTTTCCTTCACCCCCATTCGCTTTTCCTGATGTTTACAAACCGGCCAGTATACTTCTTTTTAGGTACCACATTGATGTAGAAAGATACGGACCAGAACCCACCTCAGTCTTGTGTAAAAGTGTTGTTGTTCGATTATGTTCAGACTGCCAGGGTTTCAGATCGGTATTTTAAGGTTAACTTTCCCGTTTTTCAGATTAACCCTCTCTCATGACCGCGTAATCCAAAATAATAGTTCTTCAGGGAAAGAAAATCTTCTGTGTACCAGTCCCGCTTTCAGTGAACAGTTGGTAACTTTCAGAATTAATTGGAAGCCGCTTTCTTGAAGTTACAAAACAAAACTAACCCCGACCCACCTCGGTGTAGCATTATCACGCGAGTTCAAACTATATACAACTGAAAAATATGATGCTTAGAGGTAGTAATGTTAAGTGAGACCAACTGAGTCCCAGTTTGTCTTCAAGTTGGAGCATGTGAATAGTTAGTGTTATTCGTGTCATATTGCTCAACTCCAGTACCTCAGTCGTTGAAGGACCTTGTTTCAACGTTTGTTTGACTGCTTGTCCGAAACTAAGGACCTTGTTCGATCATTGCGCCGTCTTGTCTGACAACCTAACATCAGCATATGCAACTGAACAGATGATGGAGACTCTGAGCACACTTTTAACGACAATGTAGACTAGAATGGGACAGTGTTGTAGCCCTTTTGTTGCAAGCTGTCTGACGATGCAGCAGGCGTGATCAAAAAGGTTAATTCGCCAAATACGGATTGTGTGAAAATGGCATTTTCACCAAAGGAAAACAAAATTAATGGCTCCTATTTAATAATAACAAAATATGCAACTTGACATTTTTAAAAGCTGCTTAAAGCTAGACAGAATGAGTCAGGCAGTATTAAGATCAGATCAGATGGTTAAGGACCGTGTTTAGTAACTTGAACTTTGTGAATAAAATGGAAATGACCGGTTGGTTTGACCTGGAAGAGTAAAACCGTGCATGAGGTGTGCAAAGTTCTTATTATCTATTCAAAGCAATTTGGTTAAATGCACCAGCTTATCGGTGTTAAAAATACGGTTGACCGTTACTGAACCGTAACTGTTCACTGGCCTACGGGTTGTCACGTTACCTACAGAAACGCCGTACAGTAGTTCAGCAATTTTACATTCAATTTAATCAACCGTTGCCCACTAATGTTCATTTATTTTTTTAAAAGTTTGACAAAATCCAACCAACCTAGTAGTAAGTGTGCTCATCTAAAAATGTTTTGAGTGGACAGCCATGGCCTTGTCCGAACCACGCTAGTCAAGTTATACAAAGCCCTCTTGCCAAATACATTGTTTCACTTAGGAAATAAACGCGCCTGTCTATCACCAAACTGAGTCGATTTTGATGCTTTTTTAGTAAGTGTCGTGTTGGATTATCAAATATATATGGCAAAATTTAATAACGTTTTGTGTTCATCGATTAGGGTTTCATTTATATGCGTTTTTGTACGAGATCACTATTTTTTTTTTACGTATATTACACCTTCACATTGACAAGAGCAAATGGGCGATATTAATTGATATTTGGCATGTGTTCTGAGATGTCAACATCTCTCTGCTGCATTCGTTGATGTTAAATGAACAGAAAAGCTGCCTAACTAATATATAATGCGGTAAACTACAAAATACAGCTCTCGAATAAGGAAAACCATTGTAAGTGGCCACCCCGAATCTAAACTGTTAGTAGGGCTGCAGTATTCTTTCTTGTTTGTGCGCATGCACCACATATCTATGCGCCTGTATTAACGGCTGCGCTTTTCTGATTTAGCGCTGATGACGATGAGCAAGTCAGTAGTTCTACCTTGTATCTGTTTATTCGATTTGGATTGCATCACACTTTCGTACAGTTCTACATACTTCCTGCAACACGGATCCTGTTCTAACGACTACGGTGTAGCTACACTGTTTGCCTTGCATGACCTTAATTCATGAATCATCGGCGGACACGTGGACGTGAGGTGACTCACATTATCCAACTAGAATGCTTGAGCTGATGGTCTATTACATCGAGTTCACGGTGGAGGTTTGAAGGGCAAAACAAACAATTCATGGTGAGGAAAACTAGTTCAACATGCAGTGTGTAATTCACCATAAAAACAGTTTAGCTAAGTGGTCAACGCAACTACTTTAGTCAGCACGACAACTAATCTTGTGTTTCTCAAGCTGGTGGATCTATCTGATCAGGTGCAGTGTAACAACAGTAATATAACTATTACGAGAAATCGGTTTATTGTACACAAATGTACCTCTCATTCAGATTTTTAACACAATATGCCAAGATATTGCTGCATACCACCTCAAAATAATATTCTCGCCCAAGCTAAAAGGTTTCGTGTTAATCTCTTTGGCACATTTTAGCAACTGTACTAGGATGACAGACAGACACAAGCCGGAAATGTTCTGAATGACATCCTGGTGTGCTTGTTGTTGGCCTACTAGCAGGTTATCGGCAATGTTTCTATGTTGTTGTTACTTATTACTACCAGTTAGGTGACAAGATATGTAACTGAATCGATGGATCAATTAAAGGCAGACGTTAGAACTAGGGTATAATGTCTGAATGCTTATTACTTAACCCTCTTCAGCGTTTCATTAAAATGTACTTCCAGTACATTTTGATAAGGTTGTAACTGGGTTTTTGATACGCGCGCAACCTGGTAACAGTTCGAATATACGGAGAGGTTAATCAGCTTGGTAGTACATCTCCATCATACCAGCTGAAATGGCTATCCACGAGCATGTGTTTAGGGAAACAACAAATAAACTTAGGTACCGTGATAACTTTTCAAATTCCCGAATGTGGCCTTCTACGTACGGCTACCCTATACGGATGACGACTACACGATTTTGTTGGAATATGAGCCTACGGTAATTTTGTAACACTTATTTTACGCTGTTCAACAGGCCGAGGTATTTTCTTTCGGTTGGACTCCTTTGCCAAGCTGAACAGACTATTCTTACTTATTTTCAAATCTTACAGCATTTGCAACTTTTTGCATGAATGCATCACCTTCCACCCAATCAGGGACGAACCGACAAGTAGGAAATTGCGTCATCAAACAATTTTCAATTTTGTCGCCTCACGATGTAACTTGAGAGCCACTTACTAGTCCTTTGCAGCCTTTCACTGAAACACACATTTCCATCTCCCTGTTTTGGAATGCCATCTCAACATAACGTTTTTAGCGATAGGGCTCGTTAATTACGTATATCCTTATGATGACTAGATGTTAAGGGCTGGACTGTGTTAACTACTGCTTTGCCTTAGTATTACTGCATTGTTTCAGCTATGCCAGACTGACGTGACACGCCGCAAAGCCCAACATCGTTAATCATATTACCGTGAATAAGTGTCAGCTTCAGTTAAATCCTGAACAAACTTTCTGAAGGTGTTGGACAGCAAGATGTCGATGGGCCATTGTATTCTTAGAGACAGCAGGTTTTTATCGGAAACACCACT
>LUCH01000426.1:107711-126310 GCA_013368495.1 Paragonimus heterotremus
CCACTTCCTCTTCCATGATTAAAAGCACGCATGTTGTTAGGAACGGTTAGACAGTAGTTTCAACCCAGCTCTCTTTTCCTCTCTCTCTTCCACTGTTAAGTGAAGAAAGGTGCGTTTGGGAACACGACCCACATGTGCAGTCTGGCCAGTACTAACAAAAAAGTTGCCTGATAGTTGCAGTGACCATAAAGGCATAGATAGCAAGCCTAACTAAAATTTCTCTCAAGTTTTTGATGAGCAAGCAATATAGAAATATTCATAGATAATTTATTTTCGCTAAGCATAGCAGCAGGTAAAATATACGTTGTTCGGTTATATTAAAATAAAACTACATTCACCACATGCTTCTGCCAATGAATATACTTACCAGACTTCGCGCATGTTTGACCTTATACGCCTGTGACTATCAGTGGCAGGTTGGAAGAATAACACGGATAAATTGTGCAAAGTACAATATCTCGGCTGGATTATAGCTAATGTACTGTTTGGTTGTCTTCGGAAAGCTGACCGTGCTGACTTAATCAGCATCGGATTCATATATTTATTTATCGAGTGACTTGAATCAGGGACACCTTGCGACCAAACTCTTGCGGCACGCTAGCCACGTTATTGCTAAGAGACACAATCACAAACGTAGTCAAGTTACTCACTTTCAGCCCCATGAACATCTACGGTTTTATTCATGACTTTGTGTGATTAAATTCTATTTGTGTATACTCCCTTGACAAAGGCATCATCTATGGAGCGTTCCTAACTGCAGAGGAGAGAACTATGGCGTAATCTGGTCTATATATTTCTGAAGTTGCACCTGCGTTCAAAAGTTAACATATCGTTGAAACTTAGTAATTTTAGTTTTCAAATCAACGTTACACTCCTGTCAGATATCCTGGGTTTAAGACGCATATAAAACTGCAGTAAATAAATAAATTAACCGGCTTCGTAACCAAATTGACGAAAATTTCCATCGTGATCGTATTGTTGATTGTAAAGCTCATTCTGTTGGTGAATGATAGTAAAATTGTTTGATATTTAGAGTTGCATTCAGGTCATCATTTCTGCAAACAGAAGTATCACGAAGCAATTAAGATGACACTAACATTGGGAGGAAGAATGATTTTTATTCCACGATTTAAGGAAAGATGGTACAATGTGTTCAATCATCAACAATTCTGCCAATAAAAAACGAAGCTCATGCAGCTGAACATTAACAAGCCAGTATTTAAGGGAACATTAGGTAGAAGATTTACACTTGGCATTGCTAGGCAGAACTCCGCCAAATATCTTCACGATGTTCGATGAAAAAGTCTTGTAAACAGTCGTATTGTAAATTCTCCTCGAGTTGTTACAGTTCTCTAAAAAATTGCAACGGAATTATGAAAGTAAACATAGGTCATACAGGACAATTGATATTTTACAGACTAGTGTGGATTATAGTCTGCGAGAGCGATGGTTGTACATGCATAGCTGTAGGACATGCGTGTGCAGCAAGGAGAAAGTTGTAGAATTCAAGAGGTTCATGTTCCGTCGAAATCCAAGTGGTTTCGGAGTTGGGAAAGTGGGAGGCTTGCTCGAGAAATCTTTGCACCTAGACATACATATTGATGTCTACTGACGACCGTCAATGCCATAATAACCGCTACAATGCGTAAGGTTGTACTTTGTGAATTATTATTTGTACGCTTCATCTGCCACCAGGACAAGGTTGTAAACCAGTTGCACTCGATATTGCCTTCAAAGAACCATTGCAGAACAACTTTTGGGGATTTTGAAAAATCATCTTCAATAGCCGTTCTGTAGTTTATACAAAATAATTAGCCTGATACCAACATGTAGAACAGCAGATACAGAAAAAGAACCAAAACTCAGACAAACCATTAGTAGGAGGTGGTATCAATAAATTGTTGGCATATAAGATGGAAATATTACTTACGAATCTGCTGGCAAACACGGCTGCATTGAAAATTTTGCGACTGACTGGTTCGACGCCCACGTTGTCAATCTATAAGGAACAAGTAGAAGTAATGTCCCTGTCTGTTATCTGAAAGGCTACAGGCTCTGTTTGGATTGCTTATGTTCCCAGGTGAATACCTAAGTATCTAGATTGATGGGTTGTTTTGACTGTACGCTGTATTTCGTCAAACAGGATATCTGGAGTGAAAACGTCGTGCACTCTGTTTGAAAAACAACGAAACAAATTCTACTTTTACGTGTGATAAACACAGCTATGGAGATACGTGTATTAGTCTGTTCAACCCTTCTTGATCTAAGTTAACCATTCGGTTGACTTTTACAACTTCAGACAAAAGTGCATCTGGGAGAGAGAGAGTGAGTTTTGTCATCCACCAACCTGATTATCAACGTTCTATTGCGATGTGCAGAACTCAAGTAATCCATTGTTGCTTGGGTGTCACAGAGGTTTGTAATCGCACAGAACAATCCTCTACTTACTGCGACTAGCAGTGATGTGACGACAGTAATTACTCTTCAGTTGGGTTTAAAGGAGTCGCCGAATAATTGGCCTAATCGCGATGTTTGCCCGTAGAACCGTTTGTGGGTGCAAAAATAGGGAGACACTTAATCATTTTCAATTTCCTTAAAGGAAAGCCAGTTTAGTGCAACAGATTCAATGTAGTTGTGAAGCTATTCAATACTTCCATACAGTTGCACATTATTTGCTGAAGGTGTTACATTTACTATTGTTAAATTAGACCACAAATATTAGCTGGTTCCGCTAGACGAAACGGGACCGTTTTTATTTCGAGGGGTTCCAATAATTCCATAGTCTAGTCGATCGGAAACAGTTTTGTGCCTTCGGGCCCTGCCCACAATCCTTAAAGCTTTTGAATCTCGATGGAACGTGAACCACTGGTAGCTGATAGTCACTCATCCGATGGAAGGCATGTGTGCCACTCATGTGCACGCACTACCCCTATCCCTTCTGTAGTCGGTTGGGATCTATCTGACGAGGCGAGATATTAACGAAATTCTGACGCGGCTTAAATTTTTATCAAAATCTTGATCAATTTATGTAAATATGCACTTCTTATAAGAACATCCGAATCTGCTGGCAACAATGACTTTCGAAAAATTAATCTGGCCAGCATAAACAACAACCCTCTTTGAAAATATGAGTGATGTTTCTGCGACTAAATTACGAAAGTATACTATATGCGACCAAAATGGAGATACTCGTTCACAATACGGATAAAGGAACATGCGCATCACTTCTGTGAAGTGGTTTATTGCGCTGATAAAACAGTCCTTATGCATAGACGGAGTCCACAGAGTCAGACGTAATCCACGGTGAATGTTTGAAGAACGTAAAGCAACATTGCTGAAACAGAATGGTTCGCCAACGTTTATAGCCTCAGTAACTTTTATAATTACAGAAAACTGTCTGAACCAGAGTCGCCACATGCGGGGAGTATTTGGTTCAAAATAATCAATTCAGATTCTCAAGTGTAAATGTCAAAAATTGGTGAGACAGGTTTTACTGGTTGAACGCGCCCTGTCAAGTCCCACACAGTGACTTCTTCGGTTGCGTTTCACAGGCCCAGCACTCATATTCTATGTTCGGACTTAAGCTTTCAAAATTACCACGGAATGAAAGCGGATTTCTTTATTGTTAACACATTTAACGCTTGAAAACAAAATTTTACGTACAAAGTGGTTGATAGAATGGATCAAGTTTTGGAGTGTATTATTCGCACTCATCATTTTGATCATTGGATTAGTTTAATGAAACTATGTTGGCAGATATTTCCATTAAGAAAATTTGAATGAAAAAATACAACAGAGCAAGCAGACAATTTCGCCAGCCGGCTGAATGTTTGTCAAGATTCAGTGAGCCAAATGAAAAGCTTTACGACTGAATTATTTCCCAATCACATCAGTACATTAAATTGTCTGACTTTTATGGCCAATTATGCGGTTTTATTATAAAGGTCAGAGAATTTGGTCTGGAAATGAATTATGAAAACGCATATAGGTAAGTTTTATGGAAGAAAAGTTTGTTTAAAAGAATTCTCAATGTGTCTACTATTTATAAACGGGCCCTTCGTGCACAGAATATGTGATCTTGGACGTTCAGTGCGCGTAATGATATAAAAAAGTTCAAGAAAGAAAACTGCACATTTTCATCCTAAATTTAACGATTTATATCGACTTTGGAAGCGCTAGTTAGATCTTAACCAGCGTGTTTACTTCCTCTTTCCAAGAAAGGTTTCTACTCTCAACTAGATTTAACTTTGTAACGCCTCAATGTTGGTTGAACCTACGGATGTCTGGTAATCACTGCTATGTGATTTCAGTAGCGGAATAAATAAATACTTTTGTGAACTTAGAGGTACAACTATCAGCAAACAGTGTTTAGGTGACCTTATACTGCGGTAAATCAGCCAAGAATACTTTACTTAGATTCAACTGCCAAATCAATTGTTCCTTTCATCTTTTCTATACATCGCTAACAAAATGTTGTACTTTTTGAGCTGCTTCTAGTTCACAATGTGGTCTGAAATATTAGCTTATACTGAATTCACAAAAACGCTTGAAAGTTACAAGATTTTCCCGCGTAATTTAGATTCCCGTTCATATTTTTAAACGTAGTAATAGTGTAAGGGACTCGTTGTCATCCTAATTGTGACCGTCAGGTAGGGCAAGATTCTGCACCAAACGTGAACTTAGCTTCCTCTCTGGGGCTTACGGGTTGACAACTCTTTTAGCATCCAAGCATCAGTTGACATCACGTGACATCTTGACATCACATAATTAACCATTGAAAGGTATTGCCACCTGCGTTCACAACATCAATTTATTTTCGGCGTACGCTGTTCCGTCATTTAGTCTAAATAGTAATACAAAAGCGGTTAGTGAAGGATTTCTCTTCTTTTGTCAGCTAAAATAATGGGGAGCAATAGCCAACACTTAGGGCACCTTATTTTTTTAAATTACTAGCTATAGCGCAGTCGAATGAGAATGAGTTATAACCACAAGAAACTACAGCTGTTTGTCACATCAGAGCAATCAGTCGTGTAAAAATGCTTAATTGTGTAAGCGTCATTTATACCTCCATTTCGTGAATTGTCAGCATAAAACCAAAGCTATCGGACGGACATTTTCTGAGGGCTGCTAAGGAATCCAGGTTGGGAGGAAATCCCCGAACTTCTAGTTTTACACACTGTTTCAACATTACCAAATTACCATTACATGTAATGATGTCTGTCAAGTTGATGCTGGTTTTATTAATCAGATTTTTGTCAGCTGTTTGGCAGCTGATTTGTTTCGCTACTTCTCTGTTTATGTTCCTTTGGTATTTTCAGGCAACAGACTTTCTACGTGGCAAACCAACTGGACTACATTTGGAAGTGACTGGACCTGTTTCTAAGTGAAAATTCACCAGTACTGTTAAATGAAGTGTATCACTCAGATAAATATTAGTCACCAAGCACAGTTTGTATAAGGTCTCTCCATTATAAAACAGAAAGTTATTGGTACGCATTTGGGTATTCAACACGAACAATGTATGCGATTTCGACCATATCCCACGTATTAATGCTACCAAAATTACGAACCTAAACTGCTATACTGTTATCTCCTGCTTTTTCAATCACCGGCGCTTTGTACACAGACATTCACTGAATAACGACAAACACTTTCATTGATTTTGTACAGGAATGCCAACAACTCATTCAGAGTGTTTGTTTTCGTTGAAGTTTTCTGCATTCTATCCTTCATTTATAATCTTAGTCTAGCAGGTTACAGTAATCAAATAATGTGATCTGTCATTTCGAACCCAATAAGGGATAAAAATTTCATTCGAACCATTGTTTCCGTTATCTAACGTCTCCATCTACTTTTTCTTGACTAATTTGCTTGTCAGAATTGAGGATATGCTGTTTGTATGATGCTTGTAGATAAATACCTTAAAACACAACACGCACTTCTGTTTTGCAATTTTTTCTAGTCGGAAGCGCAGCGGTCAACTGAAAACATCTTAATTTTCTGCAAACTGTTGGGTGCGACCGAAAACAATCGAATAAGAACGTCTTCCAGGATGACTGTCCACCCGAAGCAACACAACCAGTATTGTATTCACCTGAAATGAACGAAAAGGTCACGGTTGGAAGTATATGCTTGCGAAGTTGTTGACTTAAAACCTTTCGTGGACTATCCTGATGATAGTGAGCAGTGGAGGTAGACCTATATAGTTGACAACTCCCGAGCCTACAGCGGTCCAAAATTGTTGAAAGTACTGTGGGTTACTTTTTCAAGGAACACTGACAAACGCTATATTGGTTGCTTAGTCTTGAAATGTTTTACTGTCCGCCTAGACGGCGGAGTTTTCAGTTGTATTTGTTTCCGAATTTTGAATTTTTCGCAATGATTCCCAAACCATTCACTGTACCATGTCTTCTACATTTTGAAGTAAACATCATTTTATCGCATAAATCAAGGTATATTAGGATAAGAAACGTAGCACATAACTTATCACATTCACGCAAAATGCTTAGGGGTGAATGTGTTGCTTTTACTTCTTACACATTGAAATAAATTTCGAACAGCCGAGACTATACATTCACACAAAAAATTGAGGCACCCTCCTCGCGTCCGCTCCTTTCCAGCAAAACACGACATCCTCAACAACAAATGCGAACAGTAGTTTAGAGAAACGTTGTTATGGATGTGACAGCTAAAGTTTGAGAGAGGGTACGTTGTCTGTGTTTGTAAACAGCACTTGTGTACTAATATAACTGAACACTGAGCATCTTATACCGTCAGCATACTAAAAACCAGATCATCTTCGACTAATAATACGGGTTCTTTGATTAGAGAATTTTATACTTCAGAAATTTTACTTGAATTTTTGTGGTGGCTCCGATGATATCTAAACAGACTACAAGTTCACGAGGGAAAATGAAACTTGGTTCAAACAACCCCGTTTAGTTTGTGGTTTGCTGTTTCCTATACAAATGTTTTAGTCATTTAACCATCTATAACTCTGATTCATCAATTTGTTTCCACAGAGATAATTTTCGGCTGACAGTTGGCAAATTCTTCAGGAGTTTTTCTCAGAATACTATATCCGGCGAATAAACTTGGAACAAGAGTACAAATTTACCCGGTGTCTTAGGTCTAGTAACAGGCAGGTGTTCTCTGGATCCAGCTAACCAATGTGTCTGTTGGAAATATTGGTTCACAAGCGTCAATATGCTCCCACGCTAGGCGGGCTATTACGATGATGGACACAGTTGATAACGCGTTTCATCAATCTGGACGGTCATTCAACTTGTATCTGAGCTGTTGTTTTCATTTTTCTTAGTTTAGAATCCAAGGATTGTAATGTTAGGCACACACACTAACACATACCGGAAGCTGATATCCATGGAATAAAAGTGATAATCGATCTCAGAGGCAACCAGTAAATGCGAACTGGCTATGGAGAAATCAAGAGAAATGCCCATAGTGATTGAGAGAGAAGCAGTATAGATCTGAGAAGAAAGTGCTAGGAGAGTGAAGCATTGAAATAAGCGGTAAATAGCACAAAATAAAACGTTAATCTAAAAAACAAGAGTCAGAAATAATCAGTGACCTGATTAACATTTAGATCTGACTGTTAGTCTGGCTAGATATATCTGTGCATAACAACCACTCCTCACTCTGAATGATACTCACTTAGGTGCACTGTAGGGATAGAACTGGTGCATTCAGTAAGAGATAACATTGTGAGGGTATGAGAGGTAATAAGCCTACGTAGTGCAGTCAACCGCGTAATAAACCATGATGGGAGACCAACACAAATCACTCTCATCAAATGGGAATTAAAGTCGCTGTGTGTACATTCGAAAACAACTTCCGCCTATGCGATATTTACTATGGTCCCTAGAACGGCCTTGCTCTAAAATGGGCTGAAACGAATCTATTTTTTTCTGCTGATCTGAATAAAGTTTAAATTAAACCTGTTGCGATTATTCTCGAATAACCTTATTTTAATTTCATTGTTTAGAAAAATGCATCGGTCTGTTTTTGGAAAGAACGAAATCATAAACATGGCCCTGTGCATCCGCGTCAGGTTACAGAACTTGCCATTAGTACAGCCTAGATTTTCATTGTCAGGTGCGACTTGCTGAAGTTGCCTCACAACAAACGCCACCCCAACTGAATTATGGAACGACGCAACAAGCAGAAATTTTGAGGCTGTCATTTTACCTACGGAAAATCGACATACACAGAAACTGCACATTTCTCAATGGTTGTCATAAACTCTGCTGAAACGATAAATCACGGCACCTTCAAATTAACCCAGTTATTAGATTAGAATCTCGGGTTTGAAGGTTATGGGCCAGGTGCTTGGATAAAATTGACATTTGCGCAGGACATCTGGTAATTTGACGGCAGGCTTCGTCTTTAAAAGAAAACCTGGCAGCAAATTACATTTCCTCTAAATAACAAACTATTTGAAACAAGGATACACCAAAGACAAACAAATGCCAAAATTTGGTCAGTTAAATTTATTTGTATTGTTGATCGGATGCGGTGTTAAATGAACGAGACAAACAGAGTCGAATTGGAACAATCTGTGACTCCACATTATTTACAGGACTCTTCACCAGCCTCCGTTTTCATCACATTCTCCGCACCTAATAAATGATTATCTCATTTCCTTGTTTGGAAAATATTGGCAGCGAATGACTGTTGCTGGGCTAATAAGGTGGACTTCGTCCTGCCCACTACAAGTACTTCAAAATCTATGACAATTTTGGTCGCTCTAAGTGGTTTGTTTCAGAAATTAAGTGTTTATGGAAAACTTAATGACATCTCATCAAGAGTTTTCGTACGGTCCAATTCTAATCGATTTGCTGCTGGATATGCTATCTTCCATGGAACAAACAATCATCTCCTCTCTGTTCTGAGAAATAATATACAGAAGATTGAACGCTACATCCTGAAATTGAACACACCTTGTAGTTCTTCAACAGGCCAACTCGTTGTAGACCAACGTACAATGTGACAAGTGAGAATCTGTAAGTAGATGGGCAACAGCCAGCAAAAAGCTGTGATAGGACTCAAAACGCATCTATGAGTTGAACAACCTGAAGACATCTGAGTGAGGTCCATTGTTTTGCGCTGGAAGGTGATGAAGTCCTTTCAACAAAAGTGGCTATCTTTAATGCGAAATCATCCGCTGGTTGTGTTCACGTCTAGATGAAATTAGTCACCTAATCCTCGACTGGACTATTTTGTCGAAAAATATGAGAAAAACTGAGTAGTGGTATTTTTTTCTCGAACTCGGTGAAACTGGCAAGTTTAAATCACCTCAGGTAAAGCAGCTCTTGACCTTGGTTTTTCTTAGGTCGGCACGCCTAAAACTACATCAGAACAAGTGGAAGCCCAGAAACGGAAAAGCTAAAACCAGAGTGCTAGTGAGTGCACGCAAACAAACAGACGCACCCAAAAGTACTAGATCCTATAAAATAGTGAACAATACATATTGAAGCAAAACTACACAACTGATCCACCAAGTCACCTGTAGCTCATTGTCGTAGAATGCATTCAAAAGAGTAGACAAAGGACGGCAATAATGAAAACGCGAAGTCTTTAAGGATGTTTCAGTTCCTGCATTACTGCGTTGCACCTGTACAGTAACACACTAACATTTTAGCTAATAACAAAATTTTTGACAACATCGTCATCATCCGGATATCTCGAAACATTCAAGGTTTGGTCGAAGCAGTTAAGCAAACACAGCCCTCAATCAGTTGCCGAAAACCTCCTAAAATAATTAATATATTTTTTTTACTGTGTTTGCAAAAGCTCTTTTTCAATAGGGCATATTTACCCATAGTTTCCATAAAAACGTCCAACGCAGCAAACTATTTCTAAGCAACCTGGAGTTGTGAAGTTTGATATAGATTGTTCTATATTTCAAAAATGAACATTCGAACATTCTATTATGAACAAAGTAATAAACCGTTTTCTCACTGTAAGCATAACGTACTGTTTATTTGTTGGCTACTATGTGGGTCGATTCCGGTTACTATGATAACCTGTAGAGTTCTGTGATCAGCCTTCAGATTGCAGCGACATTTCATTTCACACAGACACTTTAAAAGCAGCTTAGCTCGAAAAATCTGAAGAGTTAACGTGTATTTCTGTTAAACGCACACCAGAGTAATCTAGTGTACAGTCAGTCAGTTAACCTATCATTCACAGCAGTAAAGTTGAGGAAATGTGACAGTCAGTGAAAACGATGTCCGTTAGTCATTTGAAAAATTGAAGCGGAACGTTTCAGCATATCAAGATCAAGTGGGTTAGAATGATAAAGTAGACTATTGTTTAAAGCTGGATATGACGAGGACTTAAGAGGTCAACATTAATAAAAAAAACTGCTACCGTACACTTACGAGAAAATCTGCTAGTCAAATCCTGCAGAGAAGACCTCTCCGAATTTGCTAGTAAATCAAGAAGAATAACTAATAAGTGTATCTTTTCACCAACTGTCAAGTGTGGACTACTCGTCTATCGCACTCTCACTCCACTTGTTCTGTACGGTCTCCTACCTACCTGCCTATTACGTTGTTTAAACTGGATATGAGGCAGTTGTAGAACAAAAAAGCACTGAATGCAGAATACCGACTGGACAGAAATTTCATAGTCTCTATCTGTCCTGCAATGATTCAAAAGTGTTATTATGTTCTGTTAATGGCCGGGTCGAGTTTTTTTCCATGAAACAAACCTCGATCAGTGCTACTGAGGTTTCCGGTGAGGTTTCTGGTACTTCTTCAGGAACCGATACTTGTTTGCTCATCGTGGTCGATAGTAAAAACCAGTTGTTGATTCTCAATGGGAGAACAGCTGGAGACAAGTAGACAGAGTCATTAAAAAAGAAACTGTCATGTGCGGCGGAGATTTTTAGCTGTAAATGAGAATCCTGCTAAAATTTTTATCATGCTCAGCCTTTAGCAATTCACATTGTTTTCATGTTAATCGATACACCTGACAACCGTGAGAAAGTGAAATAATTAGAATGTTCGTGGAAATCTAGAGACTGATTGTCATCTTTCAATGCAAGTGGTGCGAATGTGATCAGAAAAATACAGACTTCTGCCGCTAAAAGTTGTAACACTTTGACTGGGTTGATGATTATAGTGGTACTAAGACAAGTGTACGTGCGCACGTGGGAATGCTTTATGGAAGTATACTAGTTTTTGACTACTTTAGAATTTAAATTTCTATACATAAATAATATATAGTTTGCTCTTCTGGGTGAATTCAATGGAGACTAAAAATATACACAGTGGAGCTACAGATGTCAAATCCGGTAATTTAAAACTTGGCCAATCCATCTATTTGATAACTTTGATTTCTTCTACGTAACTTGTTTCTCACTCCTTTATTATGAGACTAATTATGTGTGTTTATTTGAACAACCTCCATTTTTTGCTGTTATTTTGAATTTCAGCAGCGGCACCTTCCTCGTATGAAGCACATTAGCTTCTTGTCTACTGTAATTATGCTTCGTGAAAATCCTTGGGGAATACAGGTTTAACAGTTACTTCTCTCAGACACAACCATATGTATGTCATTATTCTTTTCTGTTTATCTGTCCATTTTTACACGACTTTAAATTAAAGGAGCATGTTTCCACTGTCGGAATTTAAAATGGCGCTGCCTGTTGATACTAGTAAAACAAATTTGTTCACTCTGTTTTGGATTTACTATATTTTTTAGCTGTTTTGCGTTTCCTAACTCACGTTATTCGACCGTTTAAAGAAATCGTATGACCAACGAAAGTATTTCTTAGATTCCACGGAATGTATGTTTTCCATGGATCACTTCTAAATTGCGTTAGCCAGGAGTTTTATTGTCCAGCGATCTCGGCAACGGATAAAACCAGAATGATACAAGAACGTTCAAACTATTTACGAGTAATCTAAGATTAACTGAACTTTTCAAGCTACAATACAATAAATAAGGGATAAACGTATGCGGTTCATGCCAAAATTTCTGAAGGGATAATTCTGTCATGGCTAATGCTGGGTCAATTTAGGTCTGACGAGCATGCTTATCTCACATAAACGATGATCACAATTGGATATTCTTGTTGCAATCTGGCATGTACCACTAGCATTCTTCGTAAGCATTATGGCTGGTAGCAACATTGCCTGTCCGAGAAGGCCTCATGTTAGGAGAGCAGTTTTCAATTTAAGGTCTGTATTCTATAACGTGCGCTAAATAGAACTTGTTTGCAACGATAACAGTCAATCAGAAATTAAGCCAAATGAGTCAATAATTCGAAAGCAGACTGTCAAACAACAGTAGATGACGACAGAGTCACGATCAATATAGTATTTTAAACTGAACTTGCTCTAGCTTAGTCATGACACTGATAACTAACATTAGTGGTGAAATATTCAACTCAAATATTTGAACACAGAATAATTACTAGCTGTGCAAACGAGTTGGAAAGCACATTCGACCAACAGAATAGTCTGATGTGGAAAATTTCACATTTAATCCTTACTTGCCGAAACGCTAAAGATGACCGGCTTGAGGTATGCATTTCTGATTAGTATTTTTAAAGAATAGTAAAACAGTTTGTTCCGGACGAGGTCAGGGAAATGTGTAAGCGTTTTTTATGGACGCACTGATGAGTACTGGAAAGTAATAGGTCAAATACGCTTGACCATCTAGAGCACTATATCATTCGTTAGAAAGCATACGAAATTCTGAATTATATTCGGATATAATTATTAGACAATGATCTATAGTCAAATGAAAAAATTACCAGTTTACGCCTTATGTGTTATCCTATTTCGTTTCAACTCCAAAGCCGAGAGAAAATGACGGTGTTTAGCGCTCACGTTTACCGGACAACGAGTCAGATTGATTTGAAGTTAGACTATTCTTAAAGAAGTATGGTGATCCCCCCTAAAGTTGGCCAAGCAAGTCGTAACTGTGATGCATCTCGCAGAAAAATGAATCTGTTTTGGTAGAAGGAAAGGAACGAAGACGTTGCAATTAAGACGCCTTTATTCATTTTGACACAGGGAGGTACAGAACAATTATGACTAATGAAATATTGCAGTTTCAAGTTTGTAAATCGTGAACTAATAGGTGACAGAATAGTGGATAACTCGAAACCGCAATCAGTGACCACTGCATGAGCAATCATGTCATCTCGGAAATAAACTTAAAATTCATATTGGGTACAATGACTGTGTTGTCTCTAATTATCTTTTGGAAGGGTTGCCGAATAAAGTTAACAGTCTGCAAACTGAGGAACTATTATCACAACTTCAAGACAGTATCTTCAGTTAATTTTTTGCGAACACAAGTTGCTAATAGTACTCTTCCATTTTAGATTGAGGTTAACTGGCTTTAGGCTGAGGACAAACGATAACGCTACTGTTATGTTTTAAAGCTCTTCAACCATAATTCATTGAATTAAAATGCATGTGATAATTAATGTAAGAACGTTATCAACAGTTTGCAAATCAGTAGAGATACGCTACAAGAAAATAAGGTATTTTGTAGTTAAACTGGGCTGTTTCTTTCATTATTAATGTCATGGCAATATTGTTATAGTTTCCTTCGTGTCCTATGGGAACGAGCGACGTTTGTCACAGAATTCAGAGTGGCAATTATGGTACAGTTATTGGGTAACAAGGGTTTAAAATATGACGGCCGAATTCTATGGTTGGTTCAATTGGCCGTGGAACATAAATCGAAATGTATTTGTTTAAAAAAATTTGCATAATAGTACAACAATTGCATGTATTGCGACTTCTCAAAGTTAGTTAACAGGAACCTGTAGTTAACAGTTAAGCGGCCGTTTCGTATACCATGATAGCAGCTGATACTCTACATCGTAGAGGTTTGTGAAAGGCACTTTGACAAACACTGTTTTGAGTCATATTTGGTAGCTAACTTTCTGACCAACTCTCAGAAGAGCTTGAAGCAAATCATTTATCTTACACTCTTCTAGGAGAAATATCATTGACTTTGCACCATTAGTCATCAAGAAAACCATAAGAATTCGTTATTACTTTATGCCACGAAATAAAATTCTGGATACATTTATACGCCGCCAATATTCTCTCTCGTAGCTGAAAATTATTTCGTCCCCTATGTTTTCATTTATCACTCCGACAAAATTCTGTCCATTCGCTGCTTAACCTTATTTGTTCTTCAGTATTAGTCCTCAAGCTATATTCGTCTAGCCTCTTTCGTGCTGTTAAAAAGGTGCCGTTTGAAATTTCAATTAAATTTTACTGTCAGTCGCAGGAATACACCATGAACTACTTGTTTACTTCGAGTCGAACAGCACAATTATTCAGTTGCTTATCGTGTTATCTGGTTTCATTCAGTTTAGTTCGCATAAACGGGAGATAGAATAAAAATGGTTAATTTTGCTTAATCAGGAGATCTGCAACGGAAGATTGTGTGAAAATACCAACTACCGCCTACGATGCAGGTTTGCAGATGGATTTCAAAACCAACATCTCTGTACTTACGCTGGCTGCAGCAATTATTGAAAAGCCAACTATTTTAAGAGATAATTGCAGAATGTTGCCTAAATGTAATATGAAGTAGTCATCTTGCGAAATAACAACTATCTCACGTAATTCATGATAGTAATACGTTTTACTGTTCACTATCCAACTACAACTTGGGTTTCCTCAAAAAAATAATTCCACCTTTCTGCAGTTAATTTACGACGAAATCAACTTCGTTTGTGACAGTTCAATAGGAACGGCAGCAATTTGCCAGTGTAATAACACATCTAATAAGCAGCTGACCATATTTGAAATGACACACGGATATCAATTTTCACAAATGGCACTGTGCTCAATATAATGCTCATTACACTGAGGATGAACGCTTTATTAATAGGTCACTTACCACATCTTTAACACTAAACGTCCAATTTCTTTTGGAAGTTCATGAAAAGTAATTTAACACGGAGAGACAAAATCATTCTCTTTCCGACTTGCCACATTTTGCATTGTCAGGAATACTAGCAAACGGGTGAAATCGTGGTGTTTTATCATTATTGTCACTCCCCTAACTGTTCTGTTTATGATGTTGTAGTTTAATCCACCGAAATGATGCTATCGCGAACAAGCCCTGATTATTAATTATGAAGATGAAACATTTGTAGATCAGTACAGTGGTGAAGGTGTTTGGCATACTCCAAAATCCAAACAAATGTTTGCGATCAGAAAATATTCATTCATTTTGTCACTTAGATCGCAGTAATAGCTGTAACAAATGTCTAACAAATTGTTGCGTTTAGGCTACCTGAATGCAATTAACTGTTTGAATTTTGTTCCGGACCTGCCTGGCTGGCCGATTTTTGTGCACCTTGCTAGAATGTCAATGTTTTTCTGTCATGAGATAACAGTTAATTCAGAAACCTTACTTGGACGAAATGATCTTAAATGGGATATTTCGAGCAATGTTCATCAACGGTAGGAACTGCATATGATTTTATTTTTTGGTGCATTCCCCATGGTTGCTAATAGTTTCGAGGTGTGCAGAAATAATTTCTGTCTGGCACACTAATTACAAATGCGATGCACCTTTTTCAATGAAAACACATTTTAAGACCTCGAGTGAGCTCGAACGACACTTTCGTAAGCTTTGTTTGGTGCTCAGCAAAACAATTTATATGAAGTAGCTAAACTGACATGTGACAAAGGTTTTTTCAGGAACCTACAAGCCAGGAATGCCCACAATTAATTCAGATTCTTACTGTCCATCAGTACAAGACATAGGGGTTTTTCAGAGATGAGTTGATAACCATCAGCACCGAAAATGAAATGCACACCAGCGTAAATTACGATGGGCGCGTACATTAAGTAATGTTGAACGTGTTCAGTGAAAATATATGATCTTTAAACAAAAAGCAGTTGGTATTCACAACGACCATATGATCCCTCCATACGACAGTGACTTCAGCAATGTTTATGCACTTTATATTACGTTCTGTACAGATAGTATACGTTGTCACAGAACCTGACATTTATGAAATATGGATCATAAGATAATGTCAAGATGGATTTTGAAGGTGATAATTTACACTGGAAGATATAATTCGATCCACAATGACAGTGGTAAACCTTTCAGTTGAGAGTTATCCAAACGCGTACTCTCTGCGAGTCATTAGTCCGCGCGGAGACACCACAACACCGCTTTGTTCGGATCAGAGTAGCTTACCTTGAGAACCTTCTCGCTCCAGAAAAGTTTGTGGAACGCTCAAAAGTGACCCTCATGTATACTATTTTGACCGGGTTTGATCATTACCGCGGTGGTTTTATTATGCTACGTTTTTCCTTCAAAGACGTGCCTTTCTTATAATTAGTCGAGAGTACGTTGCGATTGAGTTGATTACTTGTTCAGATGTTTCAAGCAGTTTACTAAAAAATGTGATGCATTACAATGATCAAATTACTGATTTTGTGAAAAGGAACACGAGGTGTCCGGACGTCATCAACATACTGTGCTCAACATTGGCGTTGGTGGATTCCAGCGTGAACTGTTCGAGAAATCCTGCCGGGGCAGTCGATGCCCTGGATCATTTGGTGGATTCCATATGAGACAGTGGGATGGGTGGGTAATCGTGTCCAAATGTGAAATTTCCGAACTCCTGGCGTGGCTCCGTAGTTCAGCTGGTAGAGCGCTTGCCACGTAGAGGCATAGTGTTTCTGTCGCTGGTTCGAATCCAGCCGAAGCTCTGACTTTTCACAGTTGAGTCTCATCTAAAAAACATTTGGATTATATCCGAGGGATAACTCAGGACTACAGGTAATAACGTTGTTAGTAATTTTTACGTTCTTCCGGTCACAGGATGGGAGAAGATAAGAAAGCGTTAAAATTTTGCCGTAAAATGCAGCTTATTAACTTTGTTCTATTCACACTTTTTATGGGGTTGTTGAACAAAGCTGAGGCTATTGTTAATCTAAAACACAGACTTCATATTGTTCCCCCTCTAGATATATCAGTCATCACATGAGATCTTCCAACACTAGATTTTTCAGTTTCCTCTTCAAGTGAGTGGTACTGTGCTTCCTCACAGCAGACAGATGCCATCACAGATATAAAACGTAACGAACACTGGAAAGTGTCCGCGGAATATCTTGAGAAGATTGAGGTAGAACTCTAAATGAGTTCAAACTGCTGCCGTGTGTTATCAAATAAAATCATCACAGGTTTCTTCCGGTCTGAGTTGGTTTACAATTAGTAATTTGGAACGAAATATAGTGCGCACAAAATGAATGTCTGGCAGAAAACAGCTTATTTTATTATACTTAACTTCAGCTGTTGAACAGAATATATTGTTTCATACAATGTTGTCCAAAGTTTTAGATTTCAAATTACTTCAGCGGTACATAAGTTGGCTGACTGAAACCATTCGGCGACTAGTTGTCAACCCCATCAGACCATTAATCTTAAACCACCAGACAGGTACATGGGTACAGCAAGAATTACCTCTAAGTCGAATTACTTCTTTCGAAGAATTTCCACTTGTGACAATCGTCAGCTATTCCACTCTGGGTAAAAACCTGCCCTCTGTATTTTAATAATCTGATGGATACATAAGTATGCATATAAAATATGTTAACAGATATATGAATAATTATTAAAGCAACGGATGAGCTGCATAATGTCGACGATTACACGAAAACAGGCATTGAAATATGATCAGATGGTAAGGGTTGATTAATTGTGGTCAAGTGGCAGTTACGAAAGATTACGTGGCTCAGCCTAAGGCAAATTGCACCCGGCACATACACAAATTTGAATGCGGTAAACAGCTTTCAACTATCAGATACTGAGAAGCACTGGGCTGTGAGTCGCAAGAGGATTTGAGTCAGTCGAACGTATGATCTCAGTTTATGGACCGGAAATTAGTTGGTGAGTTCGGAGGATAACCTTCAAGGCTAAATTGTTTGCTGACCAATATGAACCAGCAGCTTTCAAGCTTGATGGTTAAGCAACCTTTATGTTTGCTTTTGTAAACATCCCCTGATTGCATATGAAAATGTGCACGTTGATATCAACTGGTTAATCTTTTCAGTAATTCACGGGTGTCTTGTAATCTCGGCTGAGAACTTTTTGGTGTTTAGTTGTGTTAGTCCACTTGAATCGGTAAGAACAAAGCTTAGTTATTTGTGTTGATGAAGTGGTTTCGGAATGACAAACGAAAGGATGGATGCCACATTATATACACCCCAGTAAATTAGGTCAAGCTGAAAGGCGTCACATAATTTGAGTGACAGTTATCTCCAACACATTCCATAGTGTGCACCGATTGGACCATTAGGTTCAATTTCACTTGGTTTACATTTTCATGTGCTCCGTAGGCAGCGAGCTTGTGGTACTTCAATTTAGCCTTGCTGGAGTGCCAATCACATTGTAACTGGTTTGAGCCCCAGCTAATCTACCTTACTCAGCTGTCTGCACGGTATCCTGTGCATGTGTGACCTTGCTTCTCATATGTAGTCTATGGGTTGATAAAATAATTTCGCCGTTTTTGTTCAAAGCGCACATGCAACTTTGTCAAGCCATACTAATACACACGCTGATTGGTTCTTATG
>LUCH01000426.1:127254-148055 GCA_013368495.1 Paragonimus heterotremus
CAAAGTCTAATGTTTGCCATGGTGCTGATCCCCTAAGTTGGCGACCAGTTATTTGATGCAAGTAACAAGTACGCAACAATAAAAAAGTGTGTTTTGCTCATTGCAGAGATAGACGTAAGTTATACAACAATTGTATCTTCATAAAAATATGTGATGACAATGAACTAGGAGAAAGGCTCACACGGTTGAACGAAGCACGACTCCCTGCAATTGAACTTTGCACGAAAAGGCACTTCAACCATAAACATGCCTTCCCACCACGTGTTATTTTCAGATTTTCCTGAAATGCGGCATTTGGCTTTCAAACAGTGGACTGCACTTGAAAAAACCGCTTCCATTTGTTTTCGCAGAAGGGTAGGGAAAAGTGGGTATTAAATATTCTGAGTTGCGTTTGGAGCTCACATTCGAACAATAGACGAGACCTTACATATTAGCTATCAAGCTAACTGATGCTTCGTACTTGAGCATCGTGTACAATAAGTGAGCTTTGACAAGAGTGGCATTCGACAAGAACTCGTAGTCCCGCGGAGATCAGATCGTGTTCAAAGAAAATCTAATCTACTGAATATAATAATACAAAATCATGCCAAAGAAAACTTGAGGTTACTCGATTTTATTTTTGGTGGAACATCAGTCTGCGCCTGCGCACCGATGCGGTGACGTGTCAAGGCTGCTGGATCAAGACCAGGTTGAGTATGGTGAGTGCAGTGTGTGGGAATTAGTGATATAAATAATCGACTGAAATTCTAATGACGGCGAAACACACGGTAATTGAGTACTACCGTTTCGCAGTAACCATATTTTGACGTTAAACATTGCCCTAACTGGAGTGCTTCTTTGGTCCGGTTTTGTTCGGTATGTCACAAAGTTGCTAGTTTCTAATATCCCAACCCTACTCCGAAATCCCACTAAGTGATGTTTCGTTATACTGGCGTCAACTTGTATCCTCGGAGTTTGCAATGCTTTCAGGTACAAAAGGGTTAAATTAGGCAGACATACTTCAAGAGCGGACGGGATCTTTTTCTTTCAATTTGGTGAGTTCCATTGCATTTGGAAGTTTCCTTGTGTAGCGTTTAAAAGCAGTTTTGTAATGTTGGTTTCTGCTTCAACAGAACAACCAGACTGAGTAGATGTTTTCCAAGATTAATAAGGAAAAAGTAAGTGCATCTTTTCTCTAAATATTAACGATTGAATAGCACTTGACAACGGAGCATGTTTTTCCAGCTGTATTAGTAAAGCAACTCGTACAGTTTTTATATGAAAGTTGCAAAACTGTTTGACAGTTGAATTCCATTTCATTACAGTGGAAAAACGATTACAGTGCACATTTAATCGGTGAAAGTTCTTTGATGCGCACGGCTACCGTCATGGATGTCCTGAAGAATTTCACAAATGTGCTAACGTTCTCAATGACACGTTTTCATGGCCTCTATAATCATATTGATTATTTCCCGAGTTCACTAAAAATATAATTGAGAAAAACTCATCTGGAATTTTGTCATCAATCTAATTACAAAAACAGATAAAAAAGTTAGATTATTAATTATCGCTGACTCAAACTGACACAATAACCAAAAAGAATTCAAGCATTTTGTAAGTTTACGCCAAACAATCTTCCTGTTAATATATGATCTGTTAGCACGACGAAACAAGTTTCTGAAACGGCCGTCTAAATATAGTCCAAATAAATTCATAGAGGACAAAAACAAATAGTCCTCGTATATTAATAATCACCTGTTAGAATCGTGATGTGTGTCAGGTCTGCAGACAGTATTCGTTAGATTGCATAGGGCACAAAATAGAATTGCAATGGGAACGGGTTCAGTAACATCATTATAGCCGATAGTTGAACACATGTGTATCAGGTCTGTGGCCAACGTTTTGAAAGTGCTATCTGCTCCCAAAATTTTCGCTTCTATCCATCCATATCTGTGTGGATCAGCAGATAACATATCAAAAGTATAACAACACAACTGAGGGAATTTTTTTATCTGGACAGCCAACTCAGGAAAATAAACTGTATCCTGATGATAAGAGGAATACTCATGAGATATAAGAGAGAAAAGTAACAATGTAAGTTGGCGCAAATAAACACAATGTGCGGAAGGTAAAAGTGTATTCGAGTTGTGCTTATACACTAATTCGGGAAGTAGGAAACTATTAGCAGTCTATTCTTGTCAACTAATCGGGTGAGAACTGGCTAGGAATACCAGCGAAATGATAAATATCATTGTGGCAGCAAGTTCACTCTTCGGTTGGGAAGCAAAACCCTATCTTGCTCAGAATTATCTGCTTTGAGAAAGAGTTGGTGCATAATGCACTTAAAAATCGGCCGTATGAACTGTTAGACTGCAGGAAAACCATATGTGAGAATGGTTTGTTTGAAACGGGCTCTCATATTATCAAACGTCGCAAAGTAAGAGCAATGTTTCTCAGATGTCACGACGGCAACCTTATCATTCAGCCTTGTTCAATGATGTGGGTATGGAGATATCTTAACGGATGAGATCACGGTACAAAAATTCATAGAGTAGAAGATTTGAAAACGGCTGAATATTTCAAGATGATGTCAACTTTCTGAGACAATGAATCTCACTTTGACTAACCGATTACTACGCAGCTGATCGGCTTTATCGGTCAGAGCTTTGATGTAAATAACATTTCGTGAGATATCAAATCCACCATTCGGCGACACATTGATTTACGCGAATAATTTTTGAGTAAGAATGTTTTGAAAGGTCACTAATGAACAAACCGAATGTATGATGTTGCATTATGTTTTTGATTGGGTTTGCCACCAAGTTCATCCATTGAACGAATTGCACACCGACGAGGTTTAAAATAAGGGTTATTTTTCGGAGCATTTAAAACGCTCAGTTTTTAAAAATGTGGTAATTACGGTTATCTCGAAAGGGTTCAGACGCTTTCTACTGATCAATGGGCAGGTTTTCTGCGGAAAATTTATTTAAAACTTTTCACAGTGTTAGTGCAATTTACTGAGTAGGTGGATCAGTGTCCGTAAGAAGAAAATCAATCTGCTTGAGATTTCGGACGGAATGGCGAATTTCAAAGCAGTCGTATGCTAGTCAATAATCTCTTTCAGAATGGGACATAACTCGCTTGCCAGCCACATATGATTACAGTAGAATGTTGCCAGTCATTCACAGATGAACACCTTCTTCTGGCAAGCAGCACAGATAAGCGTTTGAATAATATGTCTAGAGTGACCTTCAGATGTTTTGCATCTTGACCTTCAGATGACAAACGTTTCCGCTCCATAGGAAATAAGATCGTCAGTGGGCACATATACGAGCGCACCGTTTTCCAACTTGAGTGCAAAGTAGCCTCGTATCTTTTAGCATCGATTCTGGCGATGAAACGTTCGAAAAGTGGAAGCTTAGGTCAGTGAACTTTCGAACTCTGTAGTTGACAACCCAAATTTTCAAGTCCACTTTTTAGAACGAAGTTTTTCTCGATGGAGCCCCGGTAGTTGACGAAACTGTTTGTCTTGTGCCTGTCAGTTTTTGACCGACAGTAAGTGCAGTCGATAAATATGCAGAGCGATTGTTAGGTATGCGTGTAATTACAAACTGAAAGATTTGAGTTTATAATTACCGGAAACGTAGGTAGTAAACCTTAGAAACGAATGACCGGAGGAGTTGCATTTATTAACAATGAGCACTCCTGGTTAGCCCAGCAAACCAAAGAGTTTTAAAAAAATAATGTGCGGCATGTCCTTGAGTAGTTATGTGCTACGAACCTCTTAGCTCTTCTCACCTCGGTGAATAAACTAATGGTAACGACTAGTGGATTATACTGTGATAGACCTGATAGATTGCTCACTAAGTACGCCTGTGTAATAGTGCTTGGCGTTTCATGCGTATCTACTCATAACATCTTTCAGGTAATTTCTGTGACTTTGCCGATTTATAGCTCTTTGTCCAGTTAACCAACCTGTGATGGAAGCGTTTACTTTCCAAGTGTTGATCATGAGATATACCATGACAAAACGAACAGGTCTGACGAACAGCTTCAGAATAAATGATTGTGGAGCAGATATTCATAAAGCTTTTGAGTGTGTTTACACACACACACACAAACGGTACAACAGGATTACCATCTGTATTCCCGTCGTTTCCTTTAGGGGAAAAATGCACCACATTGTCCTGTGATGTGCAGAAATTGCCAAGGAGAATTTCGTACGATAACTCTACGTAAACTCATTGTATGCATAAAATTGTTTTGCGTTTGAATGAAGCGCTTGTCACGTCTAGGATGGGCTTGCAGGCGAACAGCGTGTTAGATAATACTACAATGCCACAAGTAAATTTTTTTATACTTGCAGTTGCCACCTGTGTGTCTCAAGACAGTGCCTGAACGCAAGCTCCATTTTGTCTATTCGCGCCTTTATCAAGCAACGGCGCATTGATTCTTGCCCACATGAATGACATCAACGCTCGTTAATGTCAGAGTTTCACTTGTTTGTTCACTGAGCCATTCATTCTGTTTACTGCTTTACTTTCTTACACGAGCAAATGATGCTTGCACCGAAACTTGTACAGAACAGGCAACTCAAAATATTTTATTCATATTGCTTACTATAAAAGGGCATGTTGCTGCGGACTACGCGTGTATATTTGATCACTTATATACAGATATGGAACATTCGGCTGCGTAAAACAAATGCTATGGAGTTAGCAGTGATGCTTGTTGAAACAAGTCTAGTTAGTGCGTAAAAAATGCAACGTCCACAAAGATCTAGTGCTTGAATCTAGTTAGTACATAACAGCGATAAAAATTCTCAAGTTCATTGTTAGCACGTTCTTTAAAGGCTGAAAACGCAGTCTGGTTAACATGGTAACAAATTTGGTAAAGTGTAATTTGGTATCTTCCCATTGGTCTGTTTCATTCACTAACGATTTCTAAGTAACCGTTGTGATGAACAACTCCATTCTGAAACAAACATTACATTTAACCTGAATTGTTCGAATTAGCTGATCGTTCAACACTACTTCCGCTCACATTATTTCTTCACCGATACACCATTGGTAACCTCTGTATGTTGACCAGATCCATAGTTTCAAAGAGACTTTAATGTAACTCCCTCTAAGTGTGTGAGCTCGAGGGAAGGGCAATCGACTTTTTATGTGCTTTTTGACAGAGTACAACTTGTTGTAAATGGAGGTTTTGCTAATCAAATTTCGCAGCATATTTCGTCCAAGTGATCTTAAATAACACGAATGCGTGGAACGGTGCTTTTCAACAGGTAAGTATGTTTGTTTGAAGTGTTCTCAGCGAAGCCTTTTATGTTATGTAACATTGACATTGGTGGGTGAAGTGGAATATATTCAGGTGGTATACAACCAAACTTAATCAAGTGAATAACTGTTCGAACCCATTTGTACGAGAATTACACATCTGAGAGGACTGACGAAAAATTTGATTTCATTTATTGGGAGTGAGTAGTCAACAGTTGTTTCCGCTGGCTTAGTTTGAGACTAAGCTAGGTGTGGCTGAACGGTCAGTGTACAGTAGTTCTCTGTATGAAGACGTACCTACATCTCACCTGTAATGTTTACTTGCAGAAGAAGCGCACCTGAGTGGACTAACTGCATAGCGGGTTTACGCTGATGTTATGGTGAAGCACATTGAATTTGAAACCACTGGTAGATTTGAACTTATAGTATACCTTTGAAACATAGATGACTCATTTGATGACTCGCTTCAAAAGAAACTTGATCTGTTCTGCAATTGTCTGAATACGGTATTGAGCGGAATGGCCTTTACACTCGAAGAGGATTGGTCGGTGTGTCGGTTATAGGAAGACGTGATGACAAGGTTGAAGCCACTCTATCGTAAATCAGTGACTGCCGTCATTCCTCAGTTCAACAGCATAAATCCAGCCTGCCACTTAAAAGACTGTTCGGAAAAACTTTTCCGATGTGCAGACAAGCATGGTAGCATATCCGAACTTGAAAGACACATGAGAACATCTGTCCACTCTGTCTATTTCTAATGGGTACCCTGCAGGTTTCTTAAAGGAGTTTATCAGAACTGAACTTCCAGAACAAAAGTCATGAACGACACATTAAAAGCATTAAAAAAGATTCTGCAACCATTGTACACTCAAGTATCACTTGACTCAAAAGTTGCATTCTGCCCGGATTCAAAGCACGCCAGGCATCGTTTGGAACAGCCACGAACACATCAGATTAGTCTACGCGATTCCCATTCAAGGAAATGACAAAAAAAATTTGGACGAGACAGACAACCAGCTACACACACGCATACCCAAGGGCAACTTATGGGTGCGACTAGTCGACCCTAGATCTTAACCCTGGCACCATTGCGCACTTCACGTATATCATAAAGTCAACATGGATCGTGCAAACGGAGTCAGGCGGGCAAATTAAAATGAGAACGACGTGTACTAGAAGAGCTTTATTCTCGGAATTTGTTCAATCGGTACGTGCACAAAGACAGAAAATACACTGGCAACGTCAATGTTGAATTTCAGCGTGTGGATAAGGATCCTAGCGTAGATTTGAAACGTTGTGATAAACCACTGACTTCTCACTATGTGTTTCCTAATTATTTCAAGTATAAATATATGTATAAGTCTACATATACAGCAGCGGGGATATAACCGCTCCCAATCAGTAGAGATTAAAAGGTGACATCTGAGCTGCAGACCACGTGACTGAATTTAACTTCATTAGTTAACTGAGTCGGCTGATCGGGGAGCTGACAAAAGACTGGAATTACTCGCTTGCCATAGGTGACATTGTTCGCAAACTAATTTATCGGTGCTTCACAAAGTACCCCCGTTAGGCTATCACCACGCTTGTAGTAGATGAGTGGAAGCACACCACAAGACTACCACTCAATCATGAAATAGGTTGTGCTCAACTTACCAACTTTTAACATTCGAAACATTCGGTGTATATGATTGCTGAAAAAAAGTGATACAGTTGGCAGCTTGGTTTGAATGGTTCGGGTGTCTGGTTGCTGACCAAGGTTAGAAATTCCGTTACAACCAAACGAGACGACATACTCGGTGGATTTGATAAGACCATAAAGGTTTGAGTTGAGGCTATAAACAATGGTACTGTCTCTTCGGATGGTGAAGAAACCTTTGCTATTGAGGTGACCACAACGGTAAAAAGTAAAATTAAATGTAGTTAAATGATCCAACGTGATGTTGCTTTCAATGTACTCTATCTCCCAAAGAATAAACGTGTTTAGCCTATTGTTAAAAGTGTTAAGAGACACTGTAGTGAACTTGCTGTTCGTGGACAAGTACACCTTTGTTGCACGAGCAATGATGCACAGTCATACATTGCGATGCAGTGGTTTTCTTATTTACTCGGATAGTTTCATTCGCTTTTTACTTATTATGTTAATGTTGACCCACTTTGTTTCTTGTGCTTCACAGCAACGCACACACCGGTTCTTACGGTTTTATTCTAAGCTACTAGTAACCACCCATGAACTATCTTTAATAAGTGAGAAACGTGTGCGCCCATATATTAAACGCAGACGGTTATATACGATACTGTGGAGTATTTGGATTCAGAATATAACGCGTCGCAATTTTGCTGAGATGATCACTTACGGTAGTTGCACAGTGTTCTACATTTCGAATGGACTAACTTGAAGCTTGTATGTTGGACAGCATCAACAGAATCTGTCCAAAATTTGGTGTGACGACCGTTCAGAATTCCTTGAGAACGAAGATGACTCTAGGAACGCACGGTGACCATGTATTAAGTTCTAGGAAAATTTATTCCGTTGTCATCTGATCCTCAAACAATTGTTGACAGGAAATGATTCACCACCTGCCAAATCTCTGGTTTTAGAAGTATTTTATGTAACAGTGAAATCTGTAATTTTATGCAATGATGATTAACAGATTATAAAATATCACTGAACAAAAGCGTGTATATTTGTGTGTGTGTCCATCGGGACTTCAGTGCTTCCTGCTCAACTATACTGATGTCTCCACTATAGTAGGGAAAACTTCTGTTGTCAGTAGTCTGAAGAATTTCCAGATAATGGGTGCCAACACAGTGATGTAGATTTTACATTAAAGTATCGTTATTTCGCGAAAATATTAATTGTTTGCTAATGAACAGCGTAAACAATAAGCCATTCTAACATCACTAGGATACATTGAAAGGCCGTGCGCATTTAACCACAGAGCTGATAAAATCCATACAATATATATAAGATGGCGTACAAAAAGCAAGAGTGATGGGTATTTTCTGTGACGTCTCAAGTCCACATAAGTATTTATTTCTAATCAAATTAATGGTGAAAATATTGGTGTGATGGTAGGAAACACGAAGATGAATGTGTCCGCTGACAGTAGTGTGTGAGAATATGAACTCGAGAGTTAATGATCCTCATCTCCTGTTAGCCAATCCGTTCATTCTGGACTCCGCCAAATTTTACTTAATTACTTGTGATTACGCAGTGTTGTCAAGGCTATGATTTCTGATATGCCGATCTCAGTGTCTTGGAATGCTCGTGTAGACGTGCCATCAACTACTTACACAAACTTGGTCACAGCCTTGACATACAAGAGAACATATTACACCTCCCTTTTTACGCACATCAACAGAATCTTTGATTCTAAAGAATTTATGTTGAAGGCTAATTGTTGGCATGTGGGTTGCTTCAAATCCAGATTTTTACTTATTGTGCTCCGTTTCGTCCAAAAATTCACTTGTGTATATCTTGTTTAGTCGGAAACAACTTTTGATCAATTTTCGTTACACACGTTCTGGAATGGTCTTATGTTGAAGTTTGGAAGGAATAACTCATATATATGTTCTCTTTCGCAATTTTGTGTTTTAACCTTGTACTTCATTGGAAGGTTAACTTAGTAAATAAGGTGCGCAAATAGAATTTATCTATGTGATAAAATAAGTGTTATTAGCTGACTGTATGACTTTAGCAGTTGACTTATGATATACGGTTATCCGTACGATTTCGTCAGGTTGACCGAATAATTGAACATGCAGATATGCGCCTGAGAAGTTGGTTTTCACTTTTTTGGTTGACTGGAAATTCAATAATGCATTATCGATGGCTTGGTGATAACTGCTGATTTCTCTGTACGCATACTGTCAACTTATATGTCACCTACCTCTCTCGGTAACATTGCTTAAAGGCATTTCTGAAAAGCAATTCTCTCAGATGACTGCTTATAGACCCCCACAAGCGGTCCTGATTTCATTTTCATTAGATCTTTCTCATTTCGAGGATATGTAGTATCACAATATTGCCGGTAGGTTTCTGTTCAAAGGTTTGCTAGATCTATGACGTTGGTTGTACGGAGTTTACCACTGCGAATTTTTCTGTAGCTTATTGGTTAATACATCTAACTCCGAATTTTATCGGATAGAGACGTACAGCGCACAAACATCGAGTGCTAGCATGAGTTTTTCTTGTAACTTTAAGTTATTTCTGATTGTTGGTTCCACCATCTTGCTAATAAATAGGCTGGAGACCCTTGGTTAGAAGTTTGCGGTTTTTCTACATGTTTGCCACAACCTAATTTAAAACTCCTTTTCTGTCATTAACTGGTTTATTTATTTAGTCGAAGTGGCGAAAAAAATTAACGTCGTGCTTATGTTCACTGATGTTTGAGATGACACTTTTTGTGAACACGGATTTTTGTTAACCGGAAACAAACATTTTTGCCTTGCGCCGTGCGTTTTCACACCATTTAATTTATCTCAGATGCACGACTGTTCACCAAGACGGCACCATAATCCATAAAATCGCTTGTCAAGTTATAGACATTACGTACTTTTAAGTGTCGGCCTAAAATGGTTTGCCTTCTAAAACCCTCTTGGATGTTAATTCGTGGGTTTGTAAATGCAACCATGCGTACGAGTAGTACACAAAACGTTCTAACTGAGGAATATCAAAGGATGCGCACTGGAGTGTAACTGCTTGGCCATCACTAGCAGGAATCCTGTTCATGTGCTTTGTTTATGATATCATGACTGTATCTCATACCAACATATAGAAGAGCAAACTTCTAAACGTTTACTCAAGTGGTGAACTGTCGCCCGGTTGATAAAGGGCCAGTGGCGGAATTTCTTCGGGTTCATTTGTCTCGGACTGGGTTGGTCAAGATAACAAGCCTCGATACAAAAAGCACCGCAGTTTTTATTGTGTCTATGATTTAAAATTAGGACGCTTTGTTGACATACTCGAGTAATTTAATAACACATCTGTAAGTTATCTGTATCCCAATTAATAACTTACTATAGCCTTACGCTATACGAATTCATAAATCTGTCCGTCACACTGTGTATTGCAATCGACGATAACGTTTTCATTGTCGCCGTTGAACGCATCTTTACTGATGTATTTTCATATGTAGGAAATTCGTACGTAGGCAGGACGACGTTACATTTCTAACCGGTAGCTTTGCAGAATGGCATACGCAGTGTTATTTCTTGGGTAGATAGTCATTTGTTTTTCTCGTGATAAACATGTATAAACACATCTCGGATTCGAATAGAGTGTCGCTGGGGCGTCTCTATTGACCAGGTCTAGTCGTTAATTGACAGCGAAAAATGATCGCTGTGAGTCAGATGAACCTGGTGAAATAGATGAAAAGCCCAAATTCCGCGTAATCGGGTAAGACAAGAAACTGTCATATACATCAATTCCCTACTGGAAGTTTTAATCACAAATTACCAAGTAATTTTAACCATGAAGCTTGCAGTTCAAATGAGAGAACGGTCATTTTTATAACACAGTCGACCGATAAGTGGCATGCAGTAGTATCCAAATTTTGTCACGTTCAAAGCATTCTTCTGGAAACCGCCCGTCCCCGTTCCCGAAAGGTAGTGTTTTGAGACAAAACCTCACCGTTCCAATCAAAGTGCTTTTTTGTTGTACGATGTCCCTACACTGCCTAATTGACTGCATTCAGATTTTTCAATGTTAATCACTGCTTCTTCCAACTGATATCTTCACTTTACGTTTTTGCATGTAAAATGGGTGTTGTGCGATTTTGTGTGGGTATGTGAACCATATGTACCATAACGCTGACTGTTATGGTAATTCTAGCTGTCAAAATATATCATAATGTGCGTGTTTTGTAAGTAAAATAGTGAAAACTAAACAGCGAACTTGGTAAAAACGGTCTTCATTCACCATGACTTAGACCAGCGTGTTCTAATCAACTGTGTCCCTTCGTGTTTTGATCGGTACCGGCTAAGACCCTACTGAGGATTCCATCATTAAGCCAGTAAATTCTGTTAACACACCCCAACACAAATTTCGCATCGATCTACATTATATTTGAGACGACGATAGCCACATTTCTTCTGGGCGACAGAATAAAGTAGTTTACATAATCTCAATCGAATGCTAGCGGTGATTCCGTTCGCTGCCGGAAAAGGTCACAGTGTTTGTTTTAAAATACGTGCACCTGTTTACAAAAGTTCAAGTAGTTGGTAATGTCCAATCTTATCTTTTTCTTTGCCATTCACGACAAAAATAGTTAGGAATGTTACTTTCAATACTTGAAGATATTTTTATTTGAGATAGACTTCCAAAATTCTCAAGTAGGATCATTTTTGCCCGCAAATACTAAGTTTATAGTGAAACTCCGTTTCTTTGAGGTGACGTTACCGAGACTCCAATTTGGGATAAGCACATTTCGTCACCAAGTTGGTATGGATCCCATGTGAGACCAACGTCATTAAGTACCAGCCGGCTTGCATGCAATCTGTCAACCTTCCAAAAACTCAAGTGTACTGGTTTTACCTTCTGTGCGCAGAATAAACTGAGGGATCAGGTGGACGTTTAGAATGAATACATGTTATTTCAGTTGTGCTGACACACCATGGTCGATATAAATCTAACACTGCGTCACATGTACTTATGTGGTCAGCGCTTATTGTCTTCTCCCGTTCCGATAACGTACAGGTAAATCTAGATAAAGTTAATTATTCACTATCTTTCCAGAAAAATGGCCTTAAGTTCGATGTAATACGCCAGTAAATATAACTGGCAACTTTGTTTTGTTCCGTGAAACTAGGTGCATTTCTGAATCAAATCAAGGGACGCATTAAATTTTGTACGCAACGTGTAACGCTTTGAATAACCGAAAGCAATGGCATGATATACTGCTGTAACTCCACAAACGTCTGTACATTCACTAATCAATAAGTACTTTAGAAACAATGCCAAATGAAAGTCGGTGGCAAATTTTACGAATTTGCCGATATATTAACAATGCTAATCCTGTTATTGTTTCCATGATGAAGGCTAAAAAAATTGGTCTTAATTCAGTTCACCTCATCTATTCCTTTCTTATGCACAGGCCTCTTCAGTCTAAATGAACCGGGAAAAACCTGAACGTATTACGTGCGGTCAGCGCGTACAAGCACGTACCAGGTTGCCACTGGAGAACATAATAACGGTAGTGTAATTGTACAGTGCACTTAGTACAGTCTGCCGACAGTGAATGAGTTCTACGACTAGGCCGCAACAATTTAGTAGTCAGAGTTTGCTGGTGTCAGGATATTTGATAACGTTTGTGTTGGAACAATCCATGTCGACACCAACGCGAGTCAGGTTTGCGAATTCTGATTACAGCTTTTTAATGTCCACTCTATCAAAAATCACTACAGGTAGACCACTCCGCTTGTCTCTTAAACCTTATCCAATATTGTCTATACATAGGAATGCGATTTTGTGGTACGTGTCAGACTGGTAACAAAATATCAAAACGTTGTTGGTGTATTATTGGATTACACGCAAAGGTAAATAACTTCTTCCTTCCTCAGCTTCTTGATGACCACGACCTTCTGTTTTCGGATAAAGATTTGCACTCCATTAATCAAAATGATAGGTACTGACCGTATGAGTGTACTGACCACTAGGTAAATCGAGCAGCAATCCAAAACATGCAGTAACCGTTTTGACAAAAATGACAAACTAGAGATCAAAATGTTTGACCGATTGTATTTGATCCAAAATGCACTTGCAAAACCGAGCACATTGTTACTGCTGTAACAACTGCAGTACGCACATTATTAAAAACTGTCATTTCAAATCCTAAAAGCTACTTATACTTTACTTTCACGCGATCATTCAAGAGCTGTTTGTGCTAAGGATTCACTTTGTCTAAAGGGGTTTTCAAGTATGAACAAAAACATTGTAACTCTATTGTCTAACGATTACCTAACTATCAGTTTCTGTAACATTTTAAAGGACCATACCGCAGTATGCGTCATGATTGACGTGACTGTTATTTGGCATATAAGAACGGTCATTTTTTTTCTTGCGTAAGAGAAGCATCAAATTCACTAGCCAACATACACCAACTTGAGATTGTTTGCTTTGTGCATACAGACAGCTCGCGAATGTCCTTATCGTGGAACATAGTTATCCCGTAGCAGAGTGTCAGTTTTTTTAAGAGAACTTGCAGAATATACGAAAATATGCAACCAGTTTTACTCGTAAGTGAGTGAGACCTGAAGGCACATCCACCATCGCAGTCGTTCCGGGCGTTCATAGTCCTTTTATGTCAAAAATACACGCTATTCATTTTAATCAACAAGAGGAGAGCTAACTCAAGCTATCACAGAACCGAAAACAAGGAAACTCATCAGTTCACTAAAGAAACCACAACATCAGTCATTAGTTTTGTATAATATTTTCAAAAATAATTTGAGTTCCATGAAGTCCTTTTCATTCAGGCCCCAACACTAAAAATAGTTAATATTTTGGTGTCAGTTTACAGTCCACCAACGATGGTATTCTATATAAGGTTATATAGCAAGCTATCAGAATTGTCTTCGCTAACTTAGTTATTTGGTCATGAAACCGAAAGTTTATCTGCTTATATGAAGCGCGCAACCACACACAAACAAAGAGATAGCTCACTTTTACTGAAGACTTTCAACCTGTTTACTGGTATAGTGGAATATTTCCTAGCTTTTGACTGAAAATGACAGAAGTATGCATCACATGCAGATAACACGTTTCAGTATCATGGAAAAAACTTACAAAGGGTCAGAGATAATGCAAACGCAAGATGCTGATAGCAAGAAAACGGAGTAATGTTGTCAGATCAATTTTTATATGAATATTGCAAACGTTTGCACAGTATGAAAGCACTGTCAGGATTTCGACATAGCTGCGTCTTCACAATTCATAATTTTTTCCTGGCATTCGTAGTTTTAATTACTCATTGTATTTTGGATTTGCTACTCGATGATGCAGTTTTCCAATCATAACAAAATGTATTAGCAGAAAATTTCCACTCATTTCTCGTCAACCTAATTCATCAAAACGGCAAAACAAATGATGATACCAATTCGTTTATTGTTATTAGATGCACGTATATTGGCAGTTATTATATATTAAGAAGGGTTGGTAATAAAAACTGCAATTAAACGTGACACATACTAAATTCAGACACAACCTTACTCTAGCGCTACTGACCGCGTCAACAGAATTTCATGAGCAAGGTAGTGGTCGCAGCTGTTGGATCAACACAGCTTCTGCGAATTCCTTCTGTTTTAGTTTCCGAATATCTAACAACGTAATGGACAATGACAGTAGATCCAGCAAGACGAGTTTAATAACATATACCAAAATTTTACACAAAGTTTCATTTGAGAAAGCAAATTTAACTGAAGTTAGCTTTAGAAATGATCACATATAAACCTGTGTAGACAAACTGTCATAATCGGTTTTAAATCACACCTACCCAGATTTTGATCTGCAAATACTAATCTCCGCTCACAGCTCCGTCTTCCTTGTTTCCGATCGTGATGTACAGGATTTTCACGCTTCAAACAACCTACTATTTTACCTACAAATGTAATGAAAATTTTGTTGATAGGACAGTTTGCAACAACGGGAACACCTCGAAAAATGGTCATTGAATGTATGCAAACAACTCAGCGGCCAACCTGGAACATGGCTTCTTCTACTGCAATGGAACTGGCCCTGGTTATGTCAGCATGTGTCATGTTTAATGCCATTGGATTTTCGTATATTTAATCAGTGGTATTATGTGGGTTACCGACGAGAATAGATGAAAACTCCGTGTTTCGTATCATTTGTATTTTCGTTGAGTTGTTGGAACATCCTCAACGTTTTAGTTAATACTTGGTTGTTCACCTCGATATATACTGCTACCTATGTCTGTAGAGCATTTCACACGTGGTAATCCGTTTTTAAAAGATATGTTCCTGTGGAACATTGTAGAGGCTAGACAATCCTGGCAGCTGAGTAAACTGAGGCGAATTTTTTAAATCTGCATCGATGTGATTCTCTGCAGATTTTTCCGTTCACAGAAAAGTGCTCAAATATTTATCAATGAAATTTCTTTGACTATTCTTGACTACTCAACATTGTTAGCAAATTAATCTTGTGCTTGCCAAAACAAGCCGGAAAATTGTGTCAATAAATTCTAGTAGGTTGTGCACAGTGTTAACAGGTATGTGCACAACGTATCGTCTCGTTTGGGCTATCAGGAACAAGGACACGTGTTCTTTTTGCTGGCGAGTTGATGTATTGATTGTTGACTTGGAACAGTTTAATAAAAAATTTGAACTTTCTTGGGCCCCTCATAAAAGATGATCAGTTTATCTGGCTGACTTATGATAACTCGTTCACCGAATGAAAGGCTCGGGCAGTGCTGATGGATAATCTTTACGCTAATGAAACAAAGTTGACTTGTTTTTAGGGGCGAAGCTATTTTTAGTATGACACGTCATACTTTTGCAAAGCGGTTGCCAACACATTTGCGCTTGTAGATTTGAAGCGTAATGGTAATTGCCATTCCGGCCATCCTGAGTTTGATTAATAAGATAAATGTAGAATGAATTTTCACATATACGTTAGGCAGTATTATGCTGTCATGGTTTTACAAGAAAGTTTGTGGCTATGAGTGTCACTATCCACTACATCCGTGAATATTCCAAGGAGTTAACATAGCTGTGTAGTTTAACGGCAAAACTGTCGGGCTATTCCTATGGTGGTTATCACTTAAATGACTCAATGTTTTGAGTTGATAACCATTTAGACGTTCCTGCTTTTTTAATAAATATCTTCTATGTATTTTAAAATCTGATCAAATCCCGATCAACCAAACGAGGGTGTTGGATACCCGAGCCCAACGAGGCAGTTAGTAAGCTTGGACAATTATTCTGCAGGCTATTTTGGATACACGCATTGAAGTCAGTAAAATATTGAATGTCAACCGGGTTTTCGTGTATTTGCATGATCAGCAGAGTAATTACAAGGCAGTCAAAATGAAAACAACGACCAAGTCGGAGGAAAACTTATTATGGACTACATGTTTACTAGCAGTTGCACAATCGGTCGCCCAGTTTGCGCGTCCGAATGGCAAGAATTTGATTCAAATTGGTGTTTGGGAATTTTGACTGTCGTCACAGGCCTTAGCACCAGATTGTGCAATCACGACCTCTGCATTCAAAAGGAGTTCATGTGAACGTTTCACCTTCTCTGACCCACATGCAGTCAAGTTCACCATTTGGAGTAACCGCTGTATACATGTCAACATATATACGGCTCATAGTCTTAATTGATCAATGTAATACTCGTCCGGATTATCATTTTGATATGCTTAGCTGACCACAATTAACAAGTTATTATTGATATTTTGTTACTCAGTAAGCGTTTGTGAAAACTAATTGCGGTGGACACTGCAATGTATATAAGGCTGAAACAATCTGAACTATAGCGCTAGTGAAAGCAAGGCATGTAGAGAGTCGTACATTTTTTTGAACAAACTTCTAAGGCGAGAGCTGATGTTAGCTTTCCCTCTTTCTATTCTGTCCAGGATTGTTCCCGAATAATTGAATTTTAGCCTACACGATGACTGCATTGGTTCAGCTTCAAACATCGACATTGAGGACGTCGCGGTGATTACTGTTTGTTTGTTTGTTTGAATTACGAGGCCAACGGAAGTAGACTACAAAGCGGAGAAATCAGATGTCGGTGGGAAGTCTTCTGGAATGTGCTATTTACACTGAATTTTGCGGTCACATTTTCCGTAAAGCATATGCGATACTACTCACAGGTATACGTAGGCTGGCTGCATGTTTTTCTGGGAGACTTTCCCATAATTGTTGATTATACTTCAAAAGTAAGACAAAATATTTTTAACTTGCTACTGTATTTTGCCCTTTTCTAGAGGAATACAAAAGGGATACTCATTGTCCTATGAAGTTTCGCTTCGACTTCTGCTCGTATTGCTTCATCAAGAAAATAGCCTTAATACGAATGTCTTACTTATCAATACGATGTTACTTTGGTCACTAACGCAGCATTTTGAAACGACCGTGGACAATATGGGGCTTAGTCTTTCTGAATTTCCAAGGAAACTTAGGTGAGTGTCGTTTTGCTATGCACAAAAATGACTTGTTTAAGAAAGACCGGATAACAACTACTGTTGAAATATCGACTGAAACAAAAAAATCAACTAATCGTCACTATGAATCTTGTCGAACAAAGGTACTGTGAGGAAAGCCAGAGAAAACCCTACGAAGTCACAATCCTAAGACTTTTGCAGTAAGCGGGTGCATAGTGGAAAGTGCAATAATGTTGACATGGTTTCAAAAGCAAACAATTTCCGGTTTCTTTGGATAATTGATGTATTATTGTTAGACCATTTGGGATTTCCTGGTGTAGATCGGTTGCACTGGATGGAAAGTAATGTCAACAGTTTACGTCTTCCTCAATGCACGTAAACAGTAAACAAACGCATGGCTTTTGCAATTTCGTATGAAGCGTTTGTTGTGTATGTGTGAACTCGCCTTATGGAGCTAATGCCATAATTTCCCTATCCGACTTTTGTAACACCTTGACACTTAATGGTACGTTGCTACTGAAGAAATCGAAATCCGTTAGAGGCCCGTGTACAAAAATAAGCAACAGTTTTTGCATTGTTTTCTTTGGGGAGACAGACTTTGCAATACCCTCTGTGGAACACTTGCGGGGATTTACTCGTTCCTAGTCCCATTATAGACCATGCTTAGGTTGGGCAATACCCAGGTTGTCCACCCTCTTATCACATACCGAATTATTTCACTGTATGAGTCTGCTGCTAAAAACGGCAAAGCATGAGCTAACCTCAACGGTGCCAGTTAATCTGAGGTCTGTTAAGCTGACCAAAATGTTGAACGTATTTCAAAACGGTTGGATTCCCAGAGAAAAGTGATTAGTACACTGACGTCGATGTAATCGATGTGAACTTGTGTGAAATCACATTTTCGAGTCTAAATTAGTTGAACCCACTGCAAAGTCACGACCGTCACCTAATCACTGTGACATTTGTAGAGCATATTTCAGTTGATCCTTTTCAGGTTTGAGTAGAGCAGTTAAGGTTGCATTGGCTTGACTATAGCGTGCCACTTGACTTCAGAAAAACAACAGAAGCCTTTTATAATCGATAAGAAATCGATGATGAGTTAGGTGGTCAGAAGCTTTCATCACTGTATCTAGTGTTATTTTCCTAACTGGGATTGTTAGAGGTAAAATACCGGTCACTTGGCGCTCAGCTGGGATTCAGCAACCTGGCAGTGAAACCAGTTGGCATGTGATTATGTCATTGCAAAAAAGCAGTTGTTAGATAATCCAGTATGGTTTAGTTCATTAGCTCCTTTCTAGTCTTATTTTCTGAAATGCTCTCAAACAGTATCGTTGTATATGCCAACATTTAGACCGCCATCCTAAGTATAGCCAAAACAATGGTCATCATAGTCCGCAAACGAGGAAATAGTTGTGTTTTGTTTTCTTTTACGCGGTCTACATTACCATAAGTTAATCAGAAATGTTAGCTTGCTTGTATATATTGTGCGGTTTAGTGTATAGGTTGTTGCTCTTTGAAACTCTCTCAAGGTAATTGGATTCACTGAAAACAAGATGTACTCCTCCAAAAAGGGAAAATCAAGCTTTCCAATCAGTGTTTTGCGTTGGGTAGAAGACTGCACTGTGCCCCAAGTCGTTCTATTTAGATGAGTATAGCAACACAAATCTCTTGACCGATAGTGATTTGCATATCAGCTTGCACCAATTATAGGCACATACACGTTGGGCAGTGACCGAACAACGAATGCACTTGAGTTGACCTGAAAAGGCCCAAGGTTACGTTACCATTACTGATGCAATTAAAATAATGCCAAAGCTGTGGAAAACCTCTGAAATAAGTCAGACTGGGATGAAGTGAGTTTTGACGAGTAAAATGACCTTTGTGTTGGTTAATGAACGCTGTGCAGATCAAGCTTTCGACATGAAAATCATTGTCCAACACCTACTGAACTTTTGAACCTAAACAGTGGTGCAGTTGGTTTCAGTCGTTCACTTGACTAAATACTGAGTTAAACTTTGAATACCCGAAACATTCAAGTAGAACTGACTATCAGGTGAACGCATTCGTTCAAAAATACTTCATTTATACAGGTTTTCTTTCTAGAATTGTTTGAGGTGTTTGGGTGGGGCTTGTGTGAAAACTGGAAAGTTTGCGTTTGTTAATTCTGTGTCTAACCTTGAAATATTGGTAAATCTTGAATAATTTGACTTCTTAAACTAGAAATCATAAACGGTTCTTCGCAGATTTTGTATTTAGATGGTAGTATTGGGGACCGAGTTTTGGAAAGACGATAGTCAGCGTATGAAAATTTTCTACTACTCAGCACTTAATGAGAAGATTACTCGGAAGTTTAAAGATAACTGAAAGTTCCACTGGAATGTGAACACATCATATAGGGATTACGCAACATGAAACTAAACTATAATAGTGCATTGTCCTGAACACCCACACTAGTTCTCAGACACCTGTGCAGATGAGGTCTTGTAATCATCTGAATGATGCCAAATGTAAGGCTGGAGACGGTGCAATCAACTGCCCTGACTAATGAGAACATAGACCTGGGGTAAAATCTCGGTCAGAAAATTGTGTTTGTTTATGGCAAGCACCATCAAGAAGAACTTAATGTCAAGTGTTTGTTTCGAACGAGGCTAACTGCAGATCAGCTTGAGTGCGAAAACTATTAATTAATTTGGAATTCTCAGGCGAACTCTAGTCTGACAAGATCTCAATAGCTGTCAATTATGAAACGTACTGGCGATGCAACTTCTCACTGCTTCTTTCGGAAAGTTGAGATTATTGAGTTCTGAGGTGTGATTGTTTTTTATGGCTGAACTCTGAAGTTGAGTAAGCAAATTTAAAAGTAAGGTTGGATCGATATAATAGGTCAGCATGAGTAGCAATCCTATGCTGACGTCTATTCTGCTGTATAAATCAGAGCATTTATTCAAAGCGTTTTACATTCTGTTCACTAGACATAAATTTGCTTATAGGCCGAGAGCGCCTCAACTATTAAATTTTCAACGGTGTACAGGATTTCTTAACTTGAGCTTCACATTGTTCGGCCAGACGTGCTCTCAGAGGCTTCTAGGTGAGAGACAATCAACAGCGTGGCCGGAATTCTAGTCTAGGCAGTGGCGAAGATATGCATTGCTGGTGCACTCTAATGAGAGCGAAACTCAAGTCTAGTGCTTTCTGTTGGAAGTGGCCGACTGGAAAGTCTATAAGAATGTCACAGCTGCGATCACTTGTGGGTGATGTTCAATCCATATGGAAATCAAAATCCCTTACTACTCATGAGTAATAAACTAATTGAGAAAAATGGTTGTGCGCAAAATTGTTGCTATCTTATTTACTTATTGTCATCAATTTCAGTTTTGGAGCTAACACGTCTCGTAACAACATACCACCAGGTGAT
>LUCH01000426.1:152973-187086 GCA_013368495.1 Paragonimus heterotremus
GTGCATAACAGAAACGTGTGTCTTTTGTGACTTCATCTATTGTCGCTCAAAAGAACACTTACTGATATGAAATCAAGTTAATGCGAATGTTGCTTCTTGCGCGTCACTTTAGAAGTTGGTTTCGGTGCTTCTCAAAAACCAGAGAGCATCACGTGGACTAAATCAAATTTGGAAAACGAGATCGAATGGCTGGCTTCCATGAGATACCAGAGGTTCATATCCTTCTGTCACACACCACGGTGCTATCGTACTAAGCTGATCAGTCAGTCATACTAGTTGTGACTCGAATATTGATGACCTCTGTACCGTAATGAGGAAATGTCTGATTAGATCCGCGGCTAGTTTGTCACAAGTCAACCGAAGCGTAAATATATACATCTGAATTGTTAATATTGTTTAATTACCTTCCAAACGTTAACCGCGTAATGCTCTTGCTACATTTGAACATTTCAAGTGAATGCGTCAAACAAACTGATTCGTGTCTTCACAGTGACTTACGTGGCCTAGAGACTGTAAATGTAATCATAATTATGGTACCTGTTCAAGTAAACTCTCGAATGAAAGTTCTTTGATAAAAGTAAAAAAACATTTATCTAATCTCCCGGACAACTTAGTCAAATTAACTGCAAATTTGGAACTGTGTTTCCTTTCTCAGTAAAGTTGAAACATCTATGAAATACGGATCCCACGAGTACGCTTCTCTTCACCGTGCTGAAATATACGGGTTGATGTGTGATAAAATTATACAGTTACCACAAGCAAAAACTACATATTAACAGAGTTTGTGAAACACATTCGCTCCGGCTGTTTTTACTGTCTTTTACACGTAGCACATGCAGCGATGTGCTTGAAGTGGTAAGTGTGCAAAATAACTGCATTGCAATGTTTCGGAGAATTTCCTAAGTCGTTATGACCAATATTACCAACCAGGCTACGATAACATCATTTCAACTAAACTCATTTTCGAAACATTTCCCGTATGCTGTAGCGAAGTTGGTGATTTCGATAGAATAACCAAGTAAGTGTTCTAATTGTGATGTGAAGAAATGATTTTACCGTGCCTGCTCAACCACCACGTCAATGGAAATCAGCAATTTCGATGTAGTACTGTAAGCAGTTCCACTATCACCATGTGATAGAAAATATGGTGAATAATGCTTGAACGAAATGAAAAATTATACTTTGATTGTGCAACTTTGCTGATTACTTGCTACCTGGCGGGGTAACTCAGTCGTCACATGCGTTTAAATTATAGGCACAACGTGGGAATATGCAGATGACCAGTTGAAGCAAATTGGGACATCGATTGTCTTGAGCCCAACTAACCATTGGATATATGGATAGTTTTTCACAGAGTTTCAGTTGTTATAACCAGGGACAATCTACGAGACAAAATTTACTAATGACAATTTCTAACACCATTTCAATCCATTTAATAATATTGTATGGTTAGCGATCTCACCGGCCACAAACAGAGGTTCGCAAGTGTTCAGCTGAATTTACATTGTTGTGTTAGCAATTTGCTGTTAGTTCTCACTATACAGCCAAACAACTTGTGAACAGGATCAATGCTTCTCACAAAAGAACGTCTGTCACTAGATCCAGCTGAACTCTCCCTGTATTAAGGCTTGTGTTTTACCTAAGTTTAGAGTCTAAGCAAAAATAACAGAAATGTGCTATAATTTGTGATGAAATATACAACAATGCATCTTCATAGGGAACTTTTTAAAATATTCACGATAGGACAATACCTGCAAATTGACTGTTTAATTCCAACTCGTTCCTTAAAAATTTCTTTCCAAAGAAAGGTAGTGTGTTCTGTGAGTTTGAGAAATATGTGACTGTTTGTCAACAAAATGTGACCCTATATCACAATGCACACATAAATTACTAATCACGCAATGAATTAGGATAAACGAAGGTACGGAACGGCAAAACAGAAGTCGACGCGAATGTCATTACCAAATTTCGAATTACCCAGAGTTAAGTATTGTTGTCCTGTAACATAATGAGCAATAAACAAATGACGCTGGAGATGTTAGGCATTTATTTGCTGAAAAAATGGTTGCATATTTTGGGTAATCAGATCAAATCCTCTTTCCAAACTATATGAACTCGGTTTTCCTTGGCAAACAGACTTGGTAAAGTTATCATCAACTAAGTAATTTAGCAGTCAGAAATACGTTACAGCGTATTAATGACTGCGGCAGCATGATAACCGATGATATAGTTAACAACCAGTCTTTCATCACGGCTATTTTAAAGAAACACAGAACATGTTTGATCATGTCAGCATGGTTTCTGCCCAGCAAAATTACCTTCCACAGAGAGTTTGCAATGAAAACAGTAGACAAACTGTTTCCGCACACGGTGAGAAACATGAAAACAGTTTAGTACATGGCACTTACGAGATTAAAGAATAAGATTTTTTTGAGAAAGAAATCTAGAATGAACTTTGTATGGCAGCATTCCCGTTATTTAAACAAACATTTCCGGCTAACCAAGAAGACGTCAGTTTTAGACAAGAAGTTTTACCGTCCCTGGGATTACGTTGAATGAGTCAAAGAAAAGCTTTCGAGACAGACTTAGTTTTAGATTTTCAACAAATCGTTCCAGAACCTGCTTGAAAAGTCTGTTTTCAAAGCAACGCAAAGTCTGCCAACTTTTGCTCTAAGTCACAATAAATGACTGGACGTCTAGCGGTTTTGAGTGGATGAACAGTGTGATAAACTAGCTTTGTTTGGGGTTTATCTATAAATTTTACTTGCACATTTTAAATGAAAATTAACCAATAGGAATTTTGCTTAATGTCTATCAAATCTCTTCAATAACAGGTTTATTCAGCTTTCGGACTCGTGCAACACGGGAGCCTTAATATCTTTCAAATATCTTGGTAGACATATATTGAAGATAAAAATGTGTACACTGTGTGAAGCCATGTATGTTTATTAAGTGAAGTCGTGTTTTCATAGGCAAATTATCAACTTATACAGGATCACATTTTTCATGATTTACAGGTCTTCAGGAGACTGAACAAACCATGATTTTTGTATTGTTCTGTTGTTAGCGTCATTCGTAAAATGTATAAGCTTATAGTCAATAACCGATTTTATGTCGGAGTAATACAAAATCTACCGAACTCAAAAGTAGTAAACCTCTGGTTTCTACCACGTTTTTATCACACAATGTATCGTGTGTAACTTACAAAATGGTCCCAAGAACAAAGTACTACATCTGGAAAACACTTTTTAGTTTAATATTGCAATGTTTTCATCAGTCTTAGCTAATTGTCTAGTATAACCACGATATTACTTAAACGATTTTCCGCGTTCGTTATAACAGTTAACTGCATTGAAAAATCAGGAAAAACTCAAGGCATACTAGTGTTGAGAATGCCTCCTTGATCATTGCCAGGATTGCCCCAGAGGGAAAATCTTCATTGTCAAAAACATCATGCGCTTTGTTTGTGTTCCTCAAAAAGTATACAATATTTGCTCAGTCTTGTTAAGTACTCAAGGAAGGGTGGGCGTTATCCTTCTCAGAAGTAAAGGAAATGGTTGTCCTATTTCCACATAACAATCTCCATTTCAAGCACTAGCCCAGCAGGCACAACATACAGCATTCTCACGGGTCACTCTGAGGATTGTAGCCTAAGTCTTATCCGCTATCTCTTTGATGTACTGGATCATTGATCACTATCAACGTAACACTTAAACGGAAAAACCTCAGACGAGCATACGAACTAAGAAGAACGTTTACATAATTGGAGGAAGGTTAACTTATCGATGATAGTATGAAACTGCTGTAGGTGGTTAAAAAGCAAAACCTTGAAGCGTGTAGGGAACTAACTAAAAGCCTTTATTAAACCAAACTGACACAGACATTCGAGGTGAACAAAATTATAAACTACAAACTAGGAGCTTGTATCCCAAAACAATACTTTTAGAGCACTGTGAAAACCAATCACATTCGTGGGTTAGTAGGTTGCTGTAAGAAGGAGAAAGACCTTTGCTTGTTTGTTCTAGTCTCTCTGATAGTCGCTGGAAATTGTGTTGGACAGTTTATAGGTGCAAATGAATGTGAATGAAACTAACTAAGGGGTACGGTGAATAAAACTGATGACCGCAGTTATTTCACCAATAAATACTGGGACACAATGAAACAATGTCCAGTCGAACATGCATAGTTGATTATTTGTGAGAGTAAGTTCCTATAGCGGTTAGGAAACTTGTGATGTCCGTTGTCTCTCACGTAGGTGTTGATCAAGTAATATTTTAGAACTTTCAACCGAATCAACTACCGGGGCAGTCGATCCCTTGAATCATCTGATGGATACCATAGGAGACAGTTGGACGGGTGAGTAACCGAGTCCACATTTGAAATTTCCAAGCTCCTGGCATGACTTCGTAGCTCAGCTGGTAGAGCGTTTTGCCGCGTAGAGGCATGTTTTTTCCGTAGCTGGTTCGAATCCAGCCGAAGCCCTGACTTTTCACAGTTGGGTCTCATCTAAAACCATCAATCTGCCAAACTTTTCATTAGTAATATGACCACCGTGTCCGGCAATGTGTTCCAATATGAACAGATCCTGTCTGCGAAATAGTTTCGTCTATAATGTTGCGTGTCTGCTCCATAACTCACATTCGAGGAGTGACTATCTAAACATTATTCATTACTTAGTAGAAGATGTGCCAGTGGATGACCCATAATGTGGATTATTTTATAGGCCGTAGTTAGGTTACTCTGGAGATATCTGTAATTAATTGATATTTGACCTAATTCTGCCTGAAGATACGTGTGATCTTGAACTGTTTTATGGCTTTCGGGAAAAAATCGGCTGATAAGGAACGAATGAAAACTGAAGTGAATGGTTCTGTTAAGTCCGCGGCTCACCTTTTTAAGACAACAGCAAACATATTCACTTTTGTAAACGGGCTAATCCAAAATAAATGGCTTACACAAAATACCTGGCAAACTCTATTTCTTAGATAATATCATCAATTCTCTTCACTTTGTTAACCTGACCAGCTTTAACTCATCAGGGTTAATATCAGTTACCAGAAGAACAGGAAACACAAGATGGTGATGCAAGCAGTACGCACCAGATACATGTTTATGCTGACAACTAGTTTACGTTATAAAAGACGAACATTCACTATTAGTCGTGCTTTGAACTGAGCACTCTGTCAAAAACAGATTAGCTTTTGATATACTTTAATATTTTTGACTTCCTCGGTCAGTTTTCCAAAAGCGGAAGAAAAGTGGAAACACTACCAACATTGAAAAGATTACGAAATGTAATTCCGTACAGCGATTTCCGAGGTCATCCTTGTTTGATACACTGCTGTAAACGCCAATTTTAACATGAGAGTAGTGTTAATGTATTTATTTAACTCGATATTGTATTCCAAAGTTCCCGTCCACCAAAAAACTCACGCAAGCGAATATTTTAACTGTGCGTCTAAAACAATTTTGCATTCTTTTTAGAAAGTAGGTGACAACTGGTTTTTAATCAATCTCAGCGAAGTTATTATCGCAACCATCTGGTCTATGTTCAGAGAATTAATATATGACAGAAAGTTTTTCTAAACTCTTCACAATACTTTGCTGATTTCTGCCAGTGATCACATTAACAGACAATACGATTCCTTTTCCTTGATAAATGTGCTGAAGTCTCCAGATTCATACATGCAATTTATCCGACTGGCGACTCCTGTTTCATGTGAGACATATGTTGTCAGTCCACTTCGTATTTTTGTCATTTGGTTGTTGAGATGATAGTCACACAAATTACAAAACACTGTATACCTGCTCAAGCATTAGACTGTGTAGAAACATCTTCTAACGGAAGGATATGTGACTGCGTTATCAATAAAAGTATAAGTAAGTCGGGTTTTACTCTCTCTTGTTCTAATAGGGATGGTCCACTGAAAGTTCATTCTGACGAACTGACTGACTATACAGCAAGCGGGTTGATAAACGTTGTCGAACCAATCGAACAATGAACAGAGGGTGCGATATTAATGACCACGTTTTTTAGTTGTAACCGAATAGAAGTAACAAATTTCAATTAGTAGTAAGAAACTCGAAACTCGAATTTCCTGCTTTTTTCAAGCAGCTTTGCGACGAAACGTGAGTATTTTGCTCACTGCTACTGTGATGTGTTACTGTGTTGTCGGCTCTCACTTACAGTTATTGCTAGAGTATAAGAAGAAGGCAGAAGTAATTACAGAGGATGGGGATAAAAGACTAATGTGTCTTGTACAGTTCTGAAGACACTTATTGAAAAACAAACATTATTAGGTGAGTTTGCTTATGGATTCTTTTCGCACCCTTTGTTCAGGTGCAAAACAAAAAAGATCGATAATGTTTCTCCAAGAAGTCTCACTGTTCCATAGCAGAAGCGTTAACATTTTGGCGAGATGTCCTTAAAATATGTCGTGGAAATAAACCAGTGAAAGGCTTTTCTGATTAAATAGGAATTATCTGTAAGCAGATTGTTAAGTTCTGTCGAATGGGCTAGTGAGAACGTGAAAACGTTGCAATATAAGCCAGAAGTAAAAACCAGGTCTTATATTCATTACAACACCATTCGCAGCAATACTTATACCAACGCTTCTGACTAACTAACTTAGCATATTGTTATCGCAGACTTAATCCTCTCGTCATTAATCTAGTGATTGAGAACATTCACTACAGTTCTTTAATATAGTTATTGAAGTAAACATAACATTGGGGCCTATATTTCAGGAATTAAGACAGAGTTTAGTAAAAATTCACAACAAGTGTAAATGACGGGGATCTTCAACAGTTATTATCCCTAAACATTAATTTTACTCTTTTTCACTTGAGAGCAAATCTCACACCAATGAAGCAATCGGCACTGAGGTCAGAGTGAGCCAGTGCAACAGTAAATGAACCAATGACATTTCTTAGTTTTGTGTTTTGTGTATTCATAACTGCATAAGATGGAAAATGATTTACTCAGTCGGTTCAGTGCATCACATACCAATGGAATGTAATTTACATGTGAACTTGACGGCTACACTCATTATTGATTTTACCATCAGGAAACCAATTACACAGAATTTGTGTGAAAATCGAGCAAACTAACGAATTACACGAAAAGACCAAATTATAGGTGACCAGCTGAATGTCATCATCTGCGCCCAGGTGGGAGTGTAAAAACTACAGTCTGAAAGATCCAAAGCACGTCAACGTGAATAATTAGCTAGTGTTTTGAAGGCGCATTTATTGTTCGATTATTTGTGTTAAAGCATGTTGTCTATCGTATAATACAGTTGATGTCTTCACAGTGTACCAAAATCAGCAAAATGGTGAAAACACAAATTGAAAATGTCATCTTGGAACCTTCATCTTTAGATTAAGTGGAATCCTGATTATTGCGTGATGAACAAACGTTTCTCATGTGTATGCAATTTGTGTTCGTTAATCCCCTTTTCCAAAAGACAACAAATAACCAAAATTAGCTCGAAATTCCCAGAAGGTCCGTCGAACTGTGTTCAAGTTTTTGTCGGCATCCCACCGTCACATTACTACCTAAACATTGGTCAAATTAGAGGTAACCGTCTGCTAGATTACGTAAAAGTATTTCATTCTGATCAAGGCAGTTGACTGATATAAACAATTTTAAGCGTGATCACGGTTAATTTCACACTAATCACCCTATCGGCAAGAAAGATATCTTGTAGGTTGTCCATCAGGCTCTCTGTATTCAGTCTAAGATGTTGAGGTCCCGGATAGTCAATATAATTGGATTCCGACAGGCTAGTCTAGTAGATGATTTTGTCCATAGTGGCTTGTTCACCTAAATATGATAAACATTGCTCATAAAATTTACATGCAGACTTCAGCGGTCATTATGTAAAGCAAAATGAAGAGACTCACAGAATATGAGATTCATTTCATTTCTTTTACACAAAACAGTAATTACGCCACCAGATACAACTCCATGCCAATCAGGTTTACGGGTGAAATTGGGACATGTGGGGAAAATGTGCAGAGAACTGTAAACCATCTTGTCATCAAGAACCAATATTTATCATCGGGAGCGGAAGGGAAATATATGTAAACCAGTGATCTGCTTACTGTAAGCAAGAAAGAATGGCGGCATTGAATATAGAAATGACTGTTCCAAGAATTGCACAGTCAGTGAGACATAAGAGATACGTTTGCTGCTTTTTTGTTAAAAGTTATGGAAAACTGAAGTAAACTGCTTTAAACTAACTTGAACAATTATCTTCGTTCATGCTCACCAGCTGTGGTGGGGCGTTCAATAGAAAATACGGTGTCAGTTGTGAGAGATGAAGAGTCAGTGCGACCGGTATAGACTAATCGATTGACAAGCTACAAGTTTATGTTAACTGTGGCTGATTGCAAGCGTTGTCGGGCCGAACCAAAACTGATCAAATGCTCAACTGTATCTGGGTTTTAGTTTCAATAAATACATCAGAAACATTTGCTTAGGCGAGATTCAGGATCAACCAATAAACACAACGTTTCTTGATTAAAAGATAGTTGGCTATGCATTTTCATAACATATTCACTGCTGCTACTAAATATTGATGCAGCTGTGCTTTTTGGACATAGCTGACTAACACACACTATAAAATAATGATATTAGATCAGCTTTAGATGGTTCATGAGTTATAGAAGCGAGTAGATAACTGCTTTCCTATAGATAAATTAGATCTACCTCAAAACGACAGATCAAACTATGGAGGGACTCGAGACAAGGTTGGGGGAACAATCTTTCAGATATATAGAAAAAGTACTGTTATCCTTGATACACAAATCAACGGAATTTCTTCATCGTACTAAAAAGTACATCTTACATCCTTCTACACTGTATTGTGATGCTTCTCTGCACCATTATGTCCTAGTCAGTCATATGTTGCGGCCTTTTTCACAAGCAGAGTCCATATTTTTGGAGATGAGTTGAGTTAAATCAAAGTTCATTAAGTAATGATATATCTTGCTAGCATTACAAAACAACAAAGACAAGAAAAATGCCTTTTGTTTCTTATGAATGTGTGGTGGTACACAAAACATCCTTACTTAAATCGTTTCTTGTGTATCTTTGACACCATTACAAACACCCTGCCGTCTGCAATGAAAGACTTATGGAGGGGGATTGGAAACTCATTCCAGCCTTTCATACATAGCTAGTATTGGAAACAAAACATTCTATTTATGGTTTCAATTTCTGAGCATCTTAAATGAAAACTGCAAAAGAGGTGCTTTCCTTAATGCTTATCCGTTCTTTTCTCTTATTTGAAGGTTATTTGGTGCATGAATCGTAGATAACTGAAGAACCGTAACTGGTTGAAAGCATTCACTAAGTGAGGTCGCTAGCATTCTGACTGACACAAGGAGGTTCATGAGTGTCCGTCGACTGACAAGCTCAGTGGAAGAATACTGCAGCAGATTTCACCTCATCTGTCCTACTATTTTTTGTGTGTCAGTATAGTATCTTTATGAAGTAGCATGTCCTCTGATTCAATGTCTGGCTTTGTTAACAAAAACTGCTGCATTACATAACAAAGTGAAATGTTGGGTGTGAGATTTTCGTGCACCTTTGGTAAAGGTTGATATATTTCCATTGGATTAAGTCGAAAATCCCCAACATTGAAAGCATGAAGTTGATTTACTTATCTTGACTAAAATGACTGTACAGATACACGTTAATATACCTATGGTCTGAGAGAAGCGTCTGGCTAAAACTCTTCAGTAGAAGACGGTTGGTGCAAGTGGTCAGTTTCAAAGTACAACTACATGACCTAAGCACCTAACCAATGTCTCAACGAAGCTGTCCGATACAAAACAACATTAACAATGCATTTCTATTTTCACTGTTGCTGTAGAAGACGTAAGTTACTCTTGGAAGACTTTGTCGAGAAGTGTATTGAATAATTTGGTGATAATCACCATTGTTTCGCTGAAACGTCACTAAGTGCACTTTGTCCACGTGGTTCAAACGAATGTTGAAAACAAAACCTTTCCAATGACCAGCCTGCTAACAGTGGTCTAAACTGCGTGAGCTTCTGCTGGATTATCTCTTTTGTTTTAAGTATGTTAACACTACACGTGATTGCTGTACATATCTTTATATCATTCTCATACTAAGGTGGCTGAAACCATTGGTGAACAAACAAGAATAGAAGTTACTGGAGGAGGTTGTTTGAAGCAAAGCTCATTTGAACTATACATTTTGGAAAAGCCTCACTTATAAGACTTGAGACTAATCGATGCTCTGATTCTTGCTCATACATCTTTAAAATAACAAATTTTGAGTTTGATGCAATAAATTCAATGGTACAGTGAAATCGAAAGTTGAACTGACTGTCCTGCGTGATCACAATAGTGAAAGTGAAGTACGGAAAATCTGTTAGCCGAAAACGTCGAAATCTCAGTTGAATTGAAAGAAACCAGTCAAGTTGTAAGGTTTGATCATCTACTCAAAGGAAAGGTTTTGTTGTATGGAGTAATTTCCGTCAACTGGAGTAAGTTTAGCAAATGTACCAAAAATGTTTAACACATGTGTTTTGTGTGTAATAGGATGGTGATGCATCAAGCAATCGGTTTTGCGTCGTTTACTATCAATCAATTTGTGGAAGTTCGATAAATGACGAAATTTTCTGTGAGTTTAATATTCTAAAAATTATACCCGGTTTTGCGTTTTTAAATCTAACTGGACTTTACTACTACAGCCAAGTAGGTTGTTTCATTTCACTATGCCGTGAATGTTTCAACTAATTTGTTCAATTTCATGATAAGCAATTTCTCTATCCCAAGAAAATATGAACTACATGAAGCAGTAAACAATTTAGGAGAGTCCAGTAGGGAAGTCTCGTCACTGCTGCTAAATGTTAGACACATTTTGGAGCATGCCAGTTTGCATTGACCTGTCCATTGCTTGCTACTGAGGTACCGGTATCCACTCACTCAAAGATGTTAAATAAGAACATGAAAACGGAACCAGCGGAAAATACGAGTCTCCAATGAATATAAAGTTGGTCGACTTAATCATCCAGAGAGGTCTATTCAATCTGACAGAAGAATTTGCCAGTTATTAAGCGTATTTGCATCCAGCATGATTTTCATGCATGCGCAAGATGAAAGATGGTTATAACGAACGAATGAAGATTATGCGATAGAAGTTAGATTGTCTTTCATCAGTTCTATACTACACCCTAGTTAGTTACGAATAACTGTGAAGTGAGCACAATGAATGATCTTCCTGGACTGCAACCACCACAGTGGAACGAGTAAATTTAGTAATTGCAAACTGGATTATAGCTTAGTAAGAGACTGTTGTCTATTGTATACCTTAGACACCAGCGAATTTTAATGAAACGTTTTAAAGTATTAACTTAAATGGTATAGGTGTTTGAGGCAAATGACCAGCAAGAGAGACTACTGACATTTATTGGTTACTCAATGAAATCTGCGCATCTGATCACAGTACTGTGCTCATCAATATTATTAATCGTACACGTGGTTACCCCCAAATTTACCTCTTCTATCTGACATACATAATGATTACAGGGATAATTTCCTAGCTTTTAAATTTCGGAAAGTTGGACTACTGTATATTCATAGCATTTCAGTCTGGATTTAAAAACCCCGGGTTGTACTACAGCAACACGGGCTCACATGTGCTGAAGTTTGACCAGTCAGTACACAAACGAAAAACGAGTTAATTCCAATACTTTCTATGTTATCCTGAAACCGTGCTGCAGTTTATTAAGTGCGTGTGCTAGTTTACCTTTTGATCAGTTACGTTTTGCACTCATTTTGCTTATTGTTGCTTGATATGTCTACACATCGTGACATGTAAAAACTCATCGAAAACGAGTGAGTATATTGATGCGACAATACGCGGAACAAATGAAATTACTTGATGCTGGAGACAACCAGGACAATAAACATTTGATCGGTGGTGACCCGATCGCAGAGATCACTCTATTAATCATAGAGATCGAGCAAATCTTAGGAGCAAATATGCTGGACTGCTCGGTTGATGACCTTATTCCATATTCCTGCTACGGCTGAATTTTCCGATGTTTTCCAATTTGACAAATCGTTCACTTGACTTTATCAAGTCTTTCGAGTGCAGTTCGACTTAAGTTTATGCAATGCATATCAAAACAAGTTGCCGAAATCCGCGAGACATCGGTCAGCTCGGGTTTCTCATGACGGATTGAGCTACCGCCTAAGTAGTGATCGTGGAAATGATATACATTCAATTGGTTTTAATATTAGGCATACTGACAGATTGAAACTCTATCTGAATACACAATATAAAAGCATTCGTGATAGCCTATCAAAGAACACCAACACAGTTCCTAGAATTGTTGTTACAATCATATTCGATATGTTTTGACATCATAATCATTTGATCATCTATAATTGAATAGTTTCCATTAATGCGTTTTTTAACGTGGACACTTGAACTATAATCAGCTAATTTCCATAATCATTAAAAGTTTTCACTTGTACGCAGTCATATGAAACTTGCCACTCATGAGCGTTTATTCTGAAAGATCACGTTGTCCATAAGCTTTCGACTACACTAAGCGATACTTCAGAATTTGTTTTCCCCAAGCGATTTGTAGATTGCTTTCATCGTTGACATAAAGCAAATACTTTTAATTGTAGTTATTCATGTGGGGTAGTGCCAGACAATTCAACATTTGATAAACTTTGTCAAATAGTGAATACTAGCAGCCGGCAGGAGATAATTTGTATATCAACAGCCTGAAACATTTGGAAAAATGATAGAAGAACCGTCAGTATTTATCGACGAATAAGGCACGTGACCTCGTTGCATTATTGAAAATGTTACAAATATTGTAACGTACACATCGAGCTTTCCTGAGTATACTCCGGATTAACACGCTCTCTACCACTGACTAAAGATCAACTTCGAGAGTTGAAGAGACTAGCCTACAGTTAGAATTAAAGATAGTACAATTAGCCATCGGTAATGATAGAATTATCATGTTGTCCCGTTGTGTGGCTCCTTCAGAGTACACGGATCACGTGAGTAGTCGTGATTGTTGGGCATGCCCCGACAGGTTTTGCCAATGAAGCAATACTGTAAGAATCAATCGAGTTCTGAGATGAGTTTAATAAAGTGCAAACCAACTGTCATCATTTATCCGCAGGTCAACTTTTAAAAAGGCTTGAGGCCAAAACAGTGCAATAAATTTTTCAGGATGTGAATATCACAATTATTCACACCGGAATCTCAGCGACATCTGAAATGAAAATCGGCTGAAGCCTTTATCGAACAGTTTCACATCCAATGGTTATATACAGACTGTTTCAGGCGAACACCTGAAGTAGGTAGCTAACAGAGACGAATACTTATTTCGTAGATATAGGACAGCCAGTTCATCTGATTTCGAACACGCAATACTTAGGATATTTTACATCTGATTCCCTGTACAAATGGTAATATCACATGGAAATAATAAAAGGGTATACTGCAGGTCTTACTGAGAAAAAGCCGATTTGGTCGCGACAAATATTACATTGAGAGAAACTAAGCTCCGTTTAGATCTGAGCAAGTGACAGGAACAATATGCCAAAATGCGCCATATGCTCTGCCAGTAGTAAATAAAGGTTTATTGTGTTATAGATTACTAGACATATCCTTGCCACATTTGATGTAATTTACGATGTTCTTACTGCAGCAGTTTGTGAGAGGCCGCGTGGTATGAAATCACAAGAACAATGCTAAAAATCCACAATGAATCACGGACGAACAGATCAATAAATTCACAACAGAGAATGAATTATTCGCTGTCTAACGGTGGTGAAGCATTCGAGTATCTTACTCATTTCTCTGTGTCAGTTTGGTGACACTAGTCTTCTCAAGATAATTGTGACCAACCTCACCGTGTAGAGTTATTAAATGATTTAAATTTGAGCATGAGTTCGCCTGTTTACAACGCCACTGCGTCCACCAATTCTAAATCTCACTCACAAACTTCAAAGTCACCTTGACCAAAAGTCAACGGCAAAAGAGCTGTTCAACGCTAGACGATTCTGAAATGCTTAAAAACGGCTCATAAAATAATATATATGCTTAATGAGCAGATAGTTTTGCGTACAACACTGAGGGTTTCTCAGATAAAAACACCACGAAATAGCAGCACGTCTTTTCCTTTTTTCTGGAAAAACTGAGGTATTTCTATTTCGGCTGTTTAATTCTATGGGAAAAACAGTGCTATATAGACAAACATGCAGTAAAACAAACAGCTACATACAAACCCCAAGAAAAGTTAAGTTCTTATAACTTCAATGGTCACGAATTAATCAAACCACCCTGGCGACATTAGCATTTGACTTCGCACTTTTGATGTAATACCCAGTCAGTTTGTTTTCTTTTAATTGGCACATGCTACTGCCCATTCGACAGACATTACATTTCGCCTTACGGCCGATTTTGAAGAGACCTTCGAATGTGTTCGCTTGAGAACCAGTTATCGAAAAAACATTTTGTCCTCATCATGTTTAACTTGTTGTACTCCTGTGTAATTTTCGTTAAACAACTAGAGTGATTTGACTGCTGTTTTATTTAAGTAAACATTCAGCCCAAAATAAAATGTGGCACATTCGGTGGAAATTAATCACACATTCCTGATAGTTGTGAACAATGGTGATGTTGTTCGTAGCTCAGGTTGATGGTTTTGGTATTTGTATGTTCGGCGATCTTGGCATTTAGATTGCGAACGTTTCACCACCAAGCGAGGTGACATCATCAGTGCACAAGTGTTTTAGCGTAAGTGTTTCCACGCTCAAAAACTATACGCACCAAATATCACACCCAAATCTACGCTAAAAACTGTACGCTGAAATACTTACGCACTGAGGATGTCAACTTGCTTGGTGATGAAACGTTTGTGACTTAAATGCCAAGATCGCCGAACATACCAGTACCAAAATCACAAGTTGGTTCCGCATGCATTATTTTCACTTGCCTATGTGCTATTCGTCTTCATTATTTTAACTGCCTGTTGAACTGACTTCATCGCTGTTTCGGAGTTAATTTCTCGGACACAAACCTTTGGAGCACAAGAGACAATTAAATTTTTCTGGCTTGATTCCATTACTGAGAGGCAACCTAAATTTCGCTTTGGTTTCCTTAAAGTGGACGAATTTTCACGGGACACTAGTGCTGCTACCTTTATTCATAAAAACGGACAATTCTTCAAAACTGTAAATTGCTTTCTGACTGGAATGCATAGAGTGCAGTAACTTCGTTTTTCCTAAAAGCAACATTCGCCAGCATTACCAGTAACGTAATTATTACACATAGAGCAAGTTAGACAGTATCTGTGATAACGATGGAGACCAGCAATCATAATTGACACGATGCACTTTGATTGTATCTGTGACCCTGCTGAACAAGCCTGATATAATCCACTGTGAAGAGTCATGGAGAGTAAAGTATGAAACTGGAAGAGCGGATATCACACGGATTTTAACTATGTTCTCAAACTATCACCGTCTTTGATTGCACTGATGAAATAGTAAGGAAAACAACTTTCACAGTGCTCATTAGAATAACCGTTCTTTAAGACCACAAATTTTGATTAGTCTCTTGTGAAATGTTCTCAGTAAGCAGAAGTGAAAAGACTGTACAAATAGCCGCTCTCTAGTCAGCACAAGTTTGCACGACCTGCCCTTTCAGGAGCAAGGTGTAATTTCGTATAACTATCAAAAGTTTGCTATTAAGTCAAAAGTATACAGGTGCTAATTCTAGAAACGTAATCCTTCCAGTTAGTGACAACATTTAATCATTGGGACAGCAGTCTAAAGGGGCATGTTGAGTAAGACACTAATGTTTTATACATAACTGGTCATTAATACTTTGTTCTTTTAGTGAGTTTAAGAAACTGAAGGTATCTTGAAGTAGTTATTAGGAAAATGTCGTACTGTTTTTAGCACTACAGATAGACGGAGTATTATCAGCAATACCCATGTCTGATATTTGTATAATTATGGAGACGATTACTTTTTCTCTAGCAATAATTCGAAAGGGATGCAAATATTACACAACTCGGAAAAAATCCTTATGCAGAATCACGTCACTAACACAAGTAACGGTTCAAAGTAAACGGTTTCATCACATAAAAACTCAGCTTTAACTTTTGTAGGTTGGGTTAGTTGTGTTTTTTCACATTTTCTTTCAAAAACTTAATCTTTTACGTTACCTGCAGTGGAAATAGGAGGCTGACCTTTTAGCTAAAGCTGGAAGTTTAACAAGTGAATCGTCCGAACATTTGGAGACAGTTCATTCATAGGAAAACGCCTGTAGTATTCATAGTGTTTAAGAAAGTTTGACTGCCGGATAATATGCGAATAGTGTTGTTAAATGTGTAAAGTCTACAGAGGAATCTTAACGTTATGACACGGCAGCTGATCAGAAGTGAACAAGTATTTCCGGCTAGCCTTCAGAATAACGACATGGCGGATTGCTTCTTTCGAGTCCAGATCCGGAGTATTCATGTGAAATCCGGGTCTAAAACAAATTTCATTTGCGGTAAAAAGTTACAAATGATCTATTGGGCTCATATATAAAACTGAGATAGAGTCACATGGAATAGTAACATCGGCAGAAACCAGATGGAAGATAGTCAAACTAAGTGACCGACTATATGTGTCCACATGTGAGACGTTCAGTAGAAACGCGTGATTGGCATAAGATGAAGTGTAAATCGGATGACTAGGAAAGTGAATGTCAGATGGTTTGCATGCGGTTCGCCCAGGAGTTGTATAACCTATACGAATTTCTTCCGAACACTTATGATTGCCATCGCCTCTGTCATTTAAAACAAATTCAGCCGACATTTCGAGGGTGGGCGCAGAACGTTGAAGGTTCTTTTGACCCCGATTTTCTCATTTTTTTCGTAGACATGCGGTCAGATAGCACTCTAGGTTAGTTTCTTCAAACCACCAGGTTTTGCTGATTTATCCTAATAATTGCCGGTAATATTTTCGAGGTAGACCATCAGGTAACAAACGATGAGAGATTAATTTGAGCCCAGTGAAAAACTTCGACAAACTGCCCTAATATATTTTACTCGCACCAGTCAGATCACAAAGAGGATGACAAACAGTACGGTAATGTAGGTTATGGTAATGATTTGGATAACCTACGAGTGATCAGTTTACTAGGCACATTACATTTACATGTCTAGTCAATGAAACTGGGTTGTATTCTGCTAGTTTCCATCAACGGTTGAAAAGGCAACAGTTTTAAAGTATTATCCAGAAATCCATTTGGATGTCCACAAAGATTCCGTATATCCACAATTTATTTTAAATTTGTCTATGGTGTTTGGCCTGCATATCTCTCATTTTTTGTCGGTTAGACAGCAAAGCAGTTTTAGTTCCTGTCCCAGTGGAACAAAACGCCGGGAAAAGGGAATTTCATCCACGGCTTCTAAAAATATTTTTTATGATAAAGCTGTCCATTGTAACGTTCGTAACTGGGTTATGGAAAAATCATATTTGTTTTTCTCATACTTACATTCAACTGTATATTCTGAGGTGCATACCTGAATCCCAGTAAAAGACCTTGTTCGTGCGTGGTGTCGTTGATCCCGTTGTATATGTCAACTACATATCTATTGGATAAAAACCTCAAAGTTGTGCGTCCTAACTAGTCAAGTATAACCTAGTCCATTTATGTTATAGCACTGCGATTTGACTCAAGATTCGATTAAGCAAATGAGAAAATTTCGACTTATCCTTATCAGCGAAATTGTGTGGTTATTTCTGTAACCTTTGTGCTATAATTCAGTTGTGCATATAGTTGGTTGAGCGGAACACATTATCAAGCAGCGGAAGATCGTTCTGTTAATCAACACGGGACCTCACACCAGTATGAACCTGTCTTATTGGGTGACAATTTCAGTACGGCATGTAATTTTGAGTAAACCTATTTTGCTTTCTGTAGGAACTTCCAGCATCTTACTAACCATGCGAAAGATTTTACGATCCATACATTAGAAGACAATCGACTTTCGGATAGTCTGTATGAATAAGTCTGTTTAAACCATAGTCAAAATATGCCCAGTTTGAGATTCATAACCATAACATCTCGATACATTAAATTTACACAACTTAGTAAGAAGTATGTTTCACAGGTTGACAAGGCAAAGCAACATTTTCCAATAACAAGTTTATGATGGTTCGTTTTTTCGAATTCTCTTCCGTTTGAGCTTGACTAATTAAAAAAGCACTTCAGATGTCACATCAAAAAAAGAAGTAATCCCAAATGAGTTATGTCAAAACTTGTCTAGTGAATTCAAGTCTACGCGTAAACAAATTAACTGTCCAACCGTCATCGGTGCGCGGAGAACCGACTGATACACTCTTATTTACATTGCTTCACCAGTACCTAGTACCTTCCGGTTCAATTTTCATTCAATTAACTCGAATGAATAGGTAACATACTGAAGAGGACATCTGAAGGCGAAAATCGCTTCCATTTCATTTTTGACAGTAATGACTGTACGTCAATCGTTACTGATTACCTAGCGATCAGAGACAGATCCATTTGTAAAGTGGCAAAGTAAGTAAAAACATCATAGCTAGACAGAATGCTTAAAATGAACATTACCTAATTTGTCATTGTCATATGAGATGAGAGTTCGGTTTAGCGAGCAGATTTCACAATCAATCACTCAACTAGTTTCGAGCCATGTTTCTACCTATCCATGTCCATTTCCTCTGAAGTAAATTTCTGAAGTCACGACTATGATTGAGCTGATTAAATCAAAGCAGTTCATTAAAACAACGTCATATGCTGTCCTTTAGCAACTTGTTTTCCCCCTGATTGATACTAGAATAATTTCGACAGAATAATGCTATGATCAACTTTGTTCAAATTTCTCTACAAAGCAGTTAGGGATTGTAAGCTGACACATATATGTCAGTCGGTGGATTATACCTTACTCAATTCACGTTACTTTCTGTTCTATATTCTTGTTTCATATTTACACTGGTCAAATTACTGACCTTTCAAAACTTCATTTAACTTCATTGCAGCAAACTTCATAAAAAGTTCCGTAAATTGTCAGAAACATAAAACACAATTATGGACACTAATAACTATGTTATTGCGATTCAAAATCATTGACAACAACTCCATTTAGCGGTTGTAGTTTTTGCCAGCTTAGATTTATTTTGCACTGTATACATTGAATAACAGTGTGGACATCGATATGGTAACTTGTAACCTTTGTTTTGAAAATGTTTATTTATCGACAGAGCATGAATTACTGTCAATTCAAGAAGGAAATTCCTTGTAATCTGCCGGTTTGATGGTAAGCACCACGAAGTCATAGAAAAACCGTAACAAACAGTGCTGTAAACCAAGGTTTCCAGAGTTCTTCGGCCTAATGCCAAGATGTTGGGACCCTCTTACCTGAGAAAGCTCCAGAGCAACTGCCTTCATTCCTCAAACCAAAATTCTTGCGTCGACCACCGGGCTGCAACTTCCTGCCTAGCTTGAAACATTCAAACAAGACGCGATTTAACGGGTAATGAGTTGGTATTCGTTAGATTCGACCAAGCCAACAAATCTAGTGAAAAGAGTGAGAAAGATATCGCTACAAAACCAATCATTCTATGCGTGTGCTGCACTTGGGAGTCTAAGTCGCAAGTGTAATCAGAAATAGCTCTAATTAGTGATCACATCCCACTTTGTACATTTAAATACTGTTGACGTGGAAGATTTCCTGATTCGAAGTCAAGTTATTTTATTTCTGTAATATCTACCATAAACACGATTATTTCTGATACTGTTCATCCCAGCCTCTCCCATACATTCGTAAGTTTTATGTTCCTGATTAAAGACCTTGATGGGATTACCAACATTTCGTAATTGGCTTTCCACTACCTTCTCTGATGTTTTGTTTCAACGATTTTACCCTATTCCTGCAAAAACATAATTGGAATTCGCCGAAAATACGAGTTATTATACAGAATGGTCATAATCTTCATAGTAACCGAAACTTAAACCGCCCATTTGGTCTGGCAACGGTTTCTGAAAGTTATTTTTATTGTGTAATAAAATGCTGCGTAAGATTGGATCGATGATTTCAGAAGAGTTGCCAACAAATTAACAACTAATGTTGGCACAAATAAACTCCCGATATTTGTCACAATTCAGAAACTAAGAAAGTTTCTCAGTAAAGTATACAGAGCAAAACTGTGATGCGGTAAGTTAGGTTTATCATATTAAATCGTTTGAACAGCATATACTAATAAGGTTCATGACCTTCTGATTTTCATGGCAGTAATTCAAGGTGAGGTGGAACCTGAATACGTTCAACGTTTAACTTGATTACTTCTCGTCTAAAACACGTTTCTCACTGTTTGCATATATTGCTAGACGTTTAAGCATATGAAGTTGTCTTTTAATTATATCAGTTATATGTTCTGTCTGTGAACCTTCGTGCCAGACGTTAGATATGATGTCCACTATCTCATCAATTCGACTGACAGTCATAGTATTGCAAAAATGACGAAACTTCGTGCTCTGCTTTTATTGTTAGAAATTATTGTCTGGTCAGTCGGAACTGAAGGTGAGTGTAATAATGTCAGGTGATGACAACGAACACCGGAAATCTTCTTCCGTAAACCTTCCGCGGGTCCGGTGGGAATACCTGTGGTAAAGATACTGCACCTTAACAAGAAAGCTTTAAATCTACTTTTCATTACACTACAAGTTTCTCTGCTAAGGTTCAGTTTATTTTCCGACTGATAGTGCGAATGAACTTTAACGCATTCACGCCGAATAGGGCCGTGAATTCCTTGAGTGTTAGTTAAGTAAAATGTCACACAGATTATCAGTTAGAACTTCAATCAGGTGGAATTACAGACGGTCGGTCATGTTCATCATTGTTCACTCAGTGTTTTTCAAAACGTATCAGACATTATGGTTTAGTTCTATTCAGAGAAGACCCTAAAGAATGGTGGCCAACGGTTGAATTCAAGTTCTGTTCGGGTCGAAATTCACTATGCTGGTATCTACCATAATTGTAACACAAGCATGAGTACCAATCAATACGTTTTCACCAAAGGTTTCATGGATTTGGTAATACGATAATCTTACGTTGGGATATTCGTACACATGTAAACAGCCTCATACGTAGCATCGCTTGGAAGGTGTGAGTACTGTAATTCATTATTTCGGTCGGGTACTGAGTGGCGTACCGCTGCCAGATGTTAGGCCAGTGTTCACTGAATGTGTATTTTGACAAGTGAACTTGATCCAATGAACCTGCTATTGTGTGTCCGACATTGAACCGCCGACCTATGTATTGTGCGTGACAACTTCGATGGTCGTTTCACTTATCTGTTACCGCAGTTTCAAGAAGGTAGGTTGCAAAAATGTCCACGTCAACGTTCATCGTAGAATGTATCATTTTCTCCTGAATGTTTCAGAGTACTTGAAGATTTGACCTGTTTAAGTATCTGTTAGTTGATTACAGTTTGCCATTTGGAAAATGGAGAGATAATTTGTGAATTGCAGTTAACGGCAGTTTACACGAATAAAAATTTACACAAAGTGAATGATTCCAGTAAAGAAACAATGTTTATAATTACCACATTCTGCCACAAAAAGTGTGAGCTCTGGTGGCATTAACGTGGCACAGTTAGTGTACATAGCTTACTAAATCCAGGTCGTTGGAAACAGTTTACCATGTTTTGACGACACATTCTGAAGGGACGCTTGGAGAAACCCAGATGCGCTTGTGATATGAATGCCATAGCTAGCGACATTATTTCTCAAGGACTTTTGTGCGAGCGGCCTCAGTATGAGACCTCGTACCACATCCCGCAAACACGAGTCACATGAATGCTAACAACCTGTTTTACAATTAGTAATGAAAATTGACTGTGTAGCAGTTCGACGGCGATGCATGTGCAGATCAGCTGGCTGTGGAAAATCACAACGGTTGCAATGAAGAAGTAAACGTCAGGTGTAGGTTAAACGTATGATAACTGAATCTTGATTAATGTAAAACCTTGGAAAGCCATGAGTAATGGAAAGAGTAGAATCAGTCTGATCATGAATGTTTTTTTAATCTGAAGAACAACAGACGGTTCAGCAAATATCGGCAGCAACGACCTTCTGTTCTTGGTTGTGACCTTTCTACTCACTAATATGCCATTGGAAGAAAATGTTGGTCATCTCTACACCTATATTGAAACAACCTAACGTTGGAACTCCGGGAGAGGAATAAACTTACTATTGCTTTTTCCTAGCTATACTGTTTCAATTCACTTGAACGGTGACCTCTGCAGTCAAAAAGATGGAGTAGCAACGAGTTCAACTCCAGACTCGGTACTCGCAGATGTATATGTATTCATAAGGAAACTGGGGACTACTGAACTCAGTCACAAGGGTCTTTCTTATTTGAAGGACAAGTTAGCCGAGATTAATAAAGCTTATTCCACATATTTAGAGTCTCCCATCTAATTAGCACATCCTGGCATGCTGTCGTTCCTGGATGTCGTTTTGCTACGTGGTGGGACAACTCGAAAAAGTACTCACGGAAAAAAGCCAGGGACGGAAAACATACGTCTTTACGGTTTCTTCCCGCTGAAGTACGAAAGAAATTTGTTGCTTTTCTTGAAAGACAGAGCGCAAGAGGTCTACATACTGACTAGCCTTCAGAAAGAAGTAACGTTTTTTCGAAAAACTGCCAGTGAAAATGGATACCCCGATCGGTTCACAGGCAGAAATTCACATAATGGTACGAAACGTGAGCCCGTTCGCACGGTGAAGAAAAGGCCGATTTTTATCTGTCCATCATATAACTGTGGAGCCAACATTATAACAAATAACTGTGAGCCTTTAAATGCGAAAAGGACCATCTACTTGGAAGAAAGATTTGTCGTATCATCTGACATCTGTCTGGTACTGATGCCATGCCACAAGGATAGTTTGCCCGGTTTCTGTTCGTCTCTTTTGTTTACGTTCACCTGCTGTCAATGAACAGGTTGCGCTAAGAGAACAACAAGATGACTGTCATGAACACCTGAAATGAATTCGCAACTTTTCTACAAAGCCAATTCCCGTGTGATCGGCCCCTACTTAGTTGACGCTAGTCATCAAACAAATCCGGGTGAAGTCCCCGAGGTTGTCAAATCCACTTAAGATTTTCTGGAGTGCGACTGATATCAGCAGCCGAGGTTGCCGCCATCAAACCCAAAAACTCATCTGCGTGCCTAAAAACTGTTCCTACGCACTCTCTACCTCCGTTGCCTAATCATTCCGCAGCCACTTGACACCGATGAATATAGGTCTCATGGGAGGCATATGTGACTGTAAAGGGTTCATAAACAACCCCAACTTCCCCCACTAGGCTGTGATCCACGTCACTTATATGATTTTAAAAACCCGTGATATGTTATATTTTTTTAGAAGAGATCCATTTGCGAAAAATCCGGATTTCGGCTGGATTAAAACCAGCGACAGAAACACCATGCCCAAAGGCGGAAAGCGCTCTACCAGCTGAGCTACGAAGCCACGCCGGAGGCTCAGAAATTTCACATTTGGACCTAGTTACCCACCCAACCAACTGTGTCGTATGGAATCCACCAAATGACCCAGCCGATTGACTCCCCAAGCAGGATTTCTCGATCAGTTCACGCTGGAATCCACCAACGCCACCGATGAGCATTGACAATAAATTACTGATAAGTAGTTTGGCAGGTTTAATAATTTAGAAGAGATATGTTATAACTTTCGTATATAACTTGAACCCATAAGATTGGTGAGAATTGCCGCGAACAGCTGTCTTTAAAATTGGCTTCACATGAAGTCAAGTCTCTATTGACTTTTTGGACACTCAATCAAGGTCACTCTAGGTGCACACTATGGATATTTCGGCCGATCCAATCGGTTACGACACTCAGACTGTAACCGGTAGGCAGGCGCAGGTTGTAAAGGGTAGAACGTAAAAATGAGAGATTGGTTGCAATAAGAGTAGCACAAAAACCATAAGTAAACTGATGAGTTGAACAATTCAGGCAGTAAACTGGTCCAAGGAAGAACCCCCAATGCGAACAATGATGGTCAAACAACGCCACAAACAGGACCGTAAGAAAGACAACAAATAGTTTTGGGAAAGTTGTAAAACAGTCTGTGAATCCTGTAGACCTTCTGTTTGAGGAGAAGCAGACGATCGTCTATCACCATCATGGTGTTAACGGTTATTAGCCGTCAGTTTACTGTATTTGAACATACCGCAGGTAGTATGGTTGCATCTTCTCAACCCCACTGCTAACATAAGTTTATGTTACTATCTACCCTCGTGACAATGCACTTACCCTACCTTGAAATTTTCTCTGACGCCATCTGTTAATTTCGGAATACTTTTGTGTGCATCCTTAATAAAACAGTATTGTCTACGTTGGAAGTTCCTCATTCCAGCTTCTTGCAATTCGAATTTGTTGACTCCTGAACAGATTTCCGGCAGTTGTGCAAGTTCCTGTTTGTTTTATTTTATCCTGGTTGTGACCAATAAACAGCTTCTATCTCACATCCGCTTGAATTGTCGCTTGTCACTTAATCACAGTTTGTGTACTTTAACAGATAGGATCGTTCGAAGTGGCTCTGCAGAGTACATTTCATATTCGCTTACTTGTGTGTTCCGAAATTCTGAACGTCTGTCATCCGTTATGAAGTCATAAGCCTAGTTGGATGCTAAGTATTGGGGACTTGTCACATCACCTGATCTTTTAGAAGAAAAATCTAACGTTTCTGCCTTGACGGACAGCCCATCCCGATTGTACTGTGGTGCAAGATCGGTCTTTACGGCTCTGCCACTTGGTCTGATCTATCCTTCTAAATTCTCAATCACGATGATCGCTTTATGAAATACTCCGGTGCAAATTTTGCATAGCTAACTATATAATGAATTATCAGTCACGAGCCTGTTCGCTTCTACCCATTTTTCTTAATACTTCTGAAATGTTTAAGTGACATATACCTTGAAAGTTTGAGTTGGTTTATTTCAAGATATAACCTGTAACTACCGTTTCAATCAGTAGTTAACTCAATGCTAATCCACATTAAAAACTTTTAATATAATAGGTGCATATCGGGATTCCGAAAGCAGGTGTTCATAAACGTGAATGTAGAAACAACCGTTCTATGTAAAGTTCCACTATCAGCATTGTTGTGTACTCTGGGGAAAGACTTTTCAGATACAGCTTTTCAAATTTATCTACTAGCAAATTACAAAGCTTTTTAATAACTGCAATCCAAAGGCTTCAAAATCTAAGCAAACGTATGCTTAGTGTACAATTTTAACAGGTTCGACCAATACATAAGTCTGTGTTATGCAGACGTATAGGTTTAATTCTCACTTTTCAGAAGAAAGACGAAGTCAGAGAAAGTGTATTTCAGCAATAAGTAACCGAATGATACTGAGGAAAATTGTGATTGTCCGAAGGTTAATCCACAATAAATCAAAGAAGTCCAACATGCACAGGATTAGATGAACTATCACTAACAGGTATATATACATATGTTGCGTGCTATGAAATGTTTACTCAAGTGATTATGAAACAGCAAGCGACAGAGAGACACTTACAGCGACTTATATGCTGTTGTTTCGCCAATGACGTTGTGACTCTAATGGGAAGGCTAACCACATTGCCAATTACGATGTCGCAAACAAGGGAACCGGTTTTGCATTCTAACGTAGAAAAGCCAGTAAACTTAACGCTATTCCCAACACTAGCTGTTTGACACCACGCTTTGCTTTGACATAAATTTGGGTTCATTATTTTGTAAATAAATGAAGAATTTCCTCCACGGTCTTGGAATATGTGTATTTTAATGACTAAAGTTTGAGGTATGAAGTTGAATTGTGTAGTACATTTGTGCCTGTAGTGGCCGTGAAATGAGAAGAGGTAAGCAGTTCTTGGGAGACTACTGTGTTCTGTCGATGTCAACGCTGTTCGTTAGACTACGAACGTGTTACATTTTACTGCGTGATTAATACTGTATTGATGATGTATTCTGTCCACTGTTATTTGGCTTATTACGGCGTATTAAAGGATCCTTCTTTAAGGTTATCAGCAAACACTTCACCGTTGTGATTTTCAAGGATTTACACGGAGTGCCACCGTCATGACTTAAAACCATACTGACCTAAAGGTATGTGAAAATAAGTAAAACAAGCAACCCTCTGAGCACACAAGCAAGTTCAAAGGTTTTTCCAACATATTCTTGGCAGATCACGACACATGCGATCAGAATACAAGTTGTTCTTTTTCTGGGGATATTTTAATGTTTGCTAATTGGGTTTGGCGTTAAAACTATATAAGACTTTACCGTGAGAGCGAAGTATACTAATAGACGCATTTTATTTAACTTATCAGAAACTACTGCTTACGCCTTCTGTCTAACTGAGCACAATCACTTCAAGTGGCTTCAACGACATCATAGTTTAGTCAATGGTAAGAAGCTTGTTTTTCATTTTTATTAGTTTAAAACAAAAATTACGGGAGTAGTTTAAGGCTCATTAAGAAGGCAATGTCTCAATCGTAGTTTAGTTGGAAAGTTTTCTGAAGGAAGAATAGGATATGTGCTGTCGGTCAAAATTCAGACATCTGCTCTCTATCGAATAACGTGTGAGGTACAATAATAACAATGAAGAGTGTAAAAAAATATTTTCCGAACAGAACTACATAATAGCCGAAATATTATTTAATTCCTATCAACCTAGCTTTCAATAAAACTACGTAGGAAGTGACGAAGTTTTCGACAGATGTCAGCTGAAACGCGCCTTTGCAGTGAATGACGTGAAAGTGGCAATTTATTCATACCAATGGCAAACGGCATAAGAAAGACTTACATGAACTCAGAAGAAATAAACGAACATTGCCTCTTGTATTGACTAAGATGGTTACTCGTGTATATTGTATTTTTACACGTTTTATGAGTGATGTTGGCCAGGGTTTACTTGCCAACGTGGCCATTTGCAACTAAACCGGATGCCACACTGTCTGACATATAGCTGCGACTTTACAATTGGGAAATTGTTCAAGGTGATGCGCAAAACGATGCCTGTTGATAATTTTGCACAACAGATGCAGAAGAACTGGCAGTTAACAATAACAGCAATGCTTTGCAATGGAAAGCAAACAGGGAAGTGGAGATTATTGTAGAATCTAAAGGCAGAAATTGCAGTTCCGCAGCTTGTAGACCTAGCTGTCGGCAGAATTGAAAAGGTGCCTTGCGTTGCTATCACATGCATTTTCCAGATTGTGACAAAGTTGCTTTGTTTTTTGGTCTTGAATACGTTTATACCATTCACTACTCAAAGTTTTTATAATTCATTCACACACGTTATTGTGTTTGGAAACAAGAAATAAAGCTGAGTCGTATTACCATTAAAGTGGTGCTCTTGGGAGTAACCAACTGCTTTTATTCCGGCATGTCAGTCTTAATATCTCTTCTGCTCTCTAACGGGCTAATAAGCTCAAAATTACTCTGCGAAGTGCGTCCTTCTTTCTAATGACTCAAAGTAATTAGACGACCTATTTGAAGTAAGCTATCCAACCTTTTAAATGAACGTCGTTTACAATTACTTGAGAAAAACAATTCACTGCCTATTTCGTCTGACGTCAGTAGCGAATACTTTGTCCACGAAAGTTGAAACAGTCCTCTATCTTTTTCTACCAAAATGTTCTCCCAAATCCCTATACTAATAGCAACAGCAATTCTCATGTATATTATGGTCTACTTCGAAAAGTTTAACAATTCTCAAAAATTTTCATAATTTTGGTTCACTTGTCCAGTTTCTCAAACAAAAGTCATTCTGACCGTTGTTATTCACTTTTCTGAGTCAACGGCTTTTGCATTTTATTCATGGTAAGTAAAAACTCAGCAGGGATTCTGCGCAAAATTTTGACATTTCTGCACACAACTTAATAGTTAGTCATTTTGACCATGATGTCAGGAAAACTTTATTAATAAACTGGCATGTGCACCCAAGTTTACGTTCGATCTCCAAGGTTGCATATTTAAGCAGTATATTCCATTTACACGTATGGTTTGCTTCAAGTCACGTATACGGGAAGTCCGGAAGGTTTTGGTGCATGAATCTGATTGACATGGATGTATACTTTAAGTCTTGGGAGCAGACTGTGGGAAGATTTGGCAGAAATTTAATAAACATGTCTATATATACGTACACCCATCGTGCAGAATCATATAGTACGTGAAAACTGAAGCTATCCTAATGAGTCATTCTACGAATCAACCACAAGTTTTACGTGAGAAGTTGAATGCTTCCCTAACGGTGGTTCTATCATGTTTCTTATCATTTGTTCAATTTTCGTATACTTTCCGAAACAAAATTTCTGCGACTTTCTTGGGCAATAAAAAATATTCCTCGATCGGGCTTAAGCACCTCTTCAATAAAGATCACGTGAACATCCAATTGTTGTTTTAACCATATAGCCTAGTTACTTTGATGTTAGTTGCATAATTACCGCCATAATATTCAATTTGGGCTAATTTCTGATCATTCAGACGTGATGAAAGTAAAATGGAAATTGTTTATGTGAGACACAGTTGCAAAAGTTTGAAACTACAGATTGACCTTTGCCCAACTCAGTTTAACCAGAAACGGCTTCAAACAGTGACTGACACTGAAATTGTTAAACACGGTCATGCGTAATCGCGTACATATAAATTGGCTCCGTAAAGATTTACTAAGGGCACTAGCTTACTTCTTTTCAAAAAATATAAGAATGGTTGACTGTTTCAAAGTTTCGCAGTCAATGCGAGAAATTTGGTAAAGCGTACCCGAACAAAAATACCACGAAATCATGGTATAATGTATACGTAATCTACAATAAGAATTATGATGCACATATCGATTGCATTCAGAAAATAACTTTTTTGCTTAAAAAATTGGCAATCACATGAAACAATAAAAATGTCTACGTAAGTCGAATGCGTGTGAATTCTTCGTGGGTATTCAACAACCGTCCGTTTTCCTTTTGGCGGTTGGCTAACATTAAGAATGATACAACCGCTTCAAACGCATTCTAAACAGTCAAATCGAAAACAGTCTCAAGAGTGCAGTTGGACAAACGAGCCAACGGCTTCATGGAAACAAAAGTATTCAGCTTAATTTGCAGGAATTTCGGATAATAACTACGGAAACTATGGTTACTGTATCATAATTAAGGCTACCGTCAGCACTGAAGACTGCTCAAGTACTGAGAACTATCGACAGGAAATTCCACTACGTTGTACATACTATATTTTTGTTTTGTAATACAACCAGTAAACAAAGTTCTGTACGCGATGTCAGCTCTTTGATTCTCTTAGGTGCTGGTTTAACGTGGTCTGCTTCACCACATTTGTTTTTATTATCAATAGTGAAGTTTACATTCGGGCATCTTTCGAAACCATTGCCATCTGCTTTCCAGCAATCACATCTGTACGGTCTCCTAGTGCTTCGAGAGTGACACAACATCGTGATACTCCATGTACCGCCAGTCTGATATTCGCCATTTAGTGTGGAGATGACAGCATGAATGTATTTATGCTTCAGCTGTATCACGATTCCAATGCATACGCTTTTCTTTGTCCGGCACTGCAATTTTTCACCAGTTTGCAATTGGCAAGGAACCAATATCTGAGTATATTTCAACATTACATCACACAAGCAAAACATCAGACATTTGAGGCTATCACCTAATTGAAATACACAGATAAGTTGATAATCATCTGGAGAGTCACCTGTCTGTTTGGTCATCTGATGATCTCTACGCTGTAATTTCAGGAAGAAATTCCAGACACAACTGCGTTATAACCTAGCAATATGAAACCCACTATATCAAGTTATATATTGTCAGTTACTAGTCCGGTTCTTAAATAGAACGCAAATCAAACGGGACTAAGTTGAGCAGGTCGGCCATTTTGAATACAGTCGACAGATTGAGACTTCCTCGACACACCCAACACCGACTGCCCTTAATGATAATACAGTAATGTCTTGGTATCACTGGTTTTGAAGGCCTGAAAAAACACTTTTGAACTGTCTATCCATTAATGAGACTTTCCAAATTTTCCCCGTTCTTTACGGGGTAAGCCTCTATTTCCGCAAATTTTAGCGTATTATTTGCGCTTGAAGAGGAAGTAAACCATGAATCAGCATTTTATAATATATTTGTATAAACCTGTGAACGTGGCGCAATAAGCTGAACAATAAGTTTAAAAAATCATATTTTATTTTCTGTGCAAATTAATAAAAATTTATCCAATGATAACACAACTTCTCTGTACACGTTTACAGTTGGTGTATGACACATATGAGCGGCATGCGCAGACGAGTGTGGATTATAAACAGAATTTCTAAAATATGACATACATTACTAACAGAAAACGTCCTCTTTTTAATGCACCTTTTTAGGAAACAAGTCGGTTAGAGTATTTCCATTTTATTGACCAAAAGATATTTGTATGCGTATTCATTCACTTCTTCTGTGAACGTTCGAATTCTAGTCTACTATTTGGAATCAATCACCAAGGTGCACCTTTCATAGTGGGTGGGCGTGATGGTGCGTATGGGAGTGTGCTGCACAGTTGACATTGATAGATGATTCAACGAGGGACGCTTTCCATTTCATTCACACAAGACAAAGGTCTGTACACATGAACAAGTGGCATGGTGAAGGCTGCTTGTTGCTGTTGTTGATACGGTTGTTGATGTTGATGCTGTTTGCATTCTATTTGGTCTGGTTGTGATCCCGACGTAGACACGAAGCTTAACGATGTCGGTAACCAAATGGACTTGGAGATAGGTAGAACAGAAATTGTATTAGTATCCAGGCTATCCCCATTCCCACTGTCTTGATCGAAAGAGCCAAGACTGTTCCGTTTCTTCTGACCCAATAAGTGGACAAAACAAAGCCATGAGGAATCTATAACACTCAGTCTAAATACGTACAAAACAATATAATGCTTTCACTCTAATAAAACGGAATAGCATTTTGAAAGCAAAGGCTAACTCACTTTTACTTTCTGACGAGACAAAAATTATTGGTAGGTAGTCGTCTAGTTTAGGTTGTATAAATCCATCACCACTCATAATCAACTATACCTGCCGCATTCCTATAGATCCATCCGTCAACTCGTTTCGAATATAGGTGCGAGACACGGATTGAAAATTGATAACTTTATGTTCTCCGGAAGATCTGTTACGCTGTGTACTAAAACTCTATGAGGGAATGTTATCTTCTGTATTCACCAGTGAATTTTATTGTAAATGTTCTCGATAAATGAAGAAATTTGTCTGTGCCAGTATGTTGTCAACATTCTCATATTCGTCAACTTTACACAGTGTATTTATCCAGCTTTCTGAACTGTTCATGAAATGCACTTGCTGAACATTCGTAATATTTCAGTAAGTTTTTCTTTTAGACAGCGCGTTACATAAAATGATGTTGCAATTGTATTCCGAACAAATTGTCTTTAAAAGATGGAATTTGTCTTTCAAGCTACATTCTTTGATGCCTAAAGTCTCTTAACCAGAAGATCACCATATAGTTCTTTCGGATAGTTTGACCTATAGGCGTATACCAATGATTTTGCTACATCTGTCCACAAATTTTTCAATTTTATATTTTGCAGTGTAACAGTTGGTTTTTAAGAGAGACATTTGATGAAAACTGAAAAAAAGCGCATACTTCCATGAATCAAAATGATATTCATAGATTTGTTCTTTAGATATATTGAAGAAGGGTTGCGTGATAGCTAGACTGTGGTGGACAAATGGAAACGTGACATCCAAAATTTCCACTAATATATATGAGGGAATATCTAACTTCAAGGAAGTATACGTAAGTCCACTGCACGAACGAAAGTTATAATTAGTTTATATCATAAGATGAATTAACGGTGCCTGATTGACAAAATGAATCCAAACGTTTCGCGAAGACAGTTTGGTCTTTGCTCTTCTAATTCAAAAATAGGTATAACGGCTCACACTAAACTCCCTTGGTTTAATGTTCTGATGAATGTTTGATAACGTTTCTGTCAGATCCTCGAAGTAGAGACGGATTAGGTAGATACCTATCATACTAACATTTCATTAACTGCTACATTAAGGTAAATTGTAGACTGACAACTTTTAGAGAATTAGTAAGCTCAACAGGTGGAAAATTTATCAGTTGAATCGAATGCCACAGAAAACACGTATCATTGCATATGTGATAGAAAGTTCCAGGTTTGTTACCTGTTTGATAAGTTTTAAGCTGCAAAGAGTGGCAGTACATAAAAATAGTGATAGATGGGTGGACTGTCTCAGCAAATAACACTTGTCTGTGCTCTTCTGAAGTCGTTGGTTCTGAGGTAGTTACTTATGTTTCATTGATTAGACATACTTCCACGTACGAATCCTGGGAACCGAATTTATTTATTCAGGCACTGGTAGCTTAACTTAACTCAAAAATCACTTCAGTAGACATAATCGTTTTTGTCCCAGTCCTTTAGAAGTCGGTAATTGCTACGATTTCCGTGGCTTATCTTGCGAAATGTTGACATCTGAAACAATGTATTTCAATAAGCTTGCATGTGGAACAATTGCTGTTTACTGTAACTTACTTCTTGGAGTGTTGACTTATATGTTTGTTGCAAAGTGTTTCACACCACGAAAAAATTCTAGAATATAGCCTAAGATAATAATTGTCCTACCTTAGTAATGACTGCAACCGAAGAAACACAAAACTGCTGACTGGATAAGTTGAAACACTATGAAAACCAATAAAGATTATTAGTTAAAGACAGTCATATACATCGGCTCAGCTAACAAAAAACAACATTCTAGTGACAGGTGATAACAACGCATTTTAAAAAGGTTTTGACACAACGAAGTCACGCCGAACTTTTCTCAATGAATATTTTCCAGTGGAGGACAGTGAGAAAAATGCTGGAAACGTATATTTCATATACTTCGGATTAGCACTTTTGAACCGACCTCGACATTAAAATGTTGTTTACCAACAACTCTAGTCAGCATTATGGATGTGTGTATTTATAATCCATCGTGGAACTGTGTTCTCGACTCAATACTTTGGCGTTGATGGATAATTAAAAGTTTTCGAAAGTTACACGCCATTAATAATATTACATACTACACACACGTTTTTCGAAACTGTGGCTATTGTTGTTGAAATATTCCAAGTGATTATCAAATGGTCACTTCTTGAGATGTGAAGCAAAATAAGGTTTCCTCTCTACCTTCCCAAAATTTGAACACATATGTGAAGTGGGGACCACAACTGTTTATATATTGACATACATTGGTACTAACGAATCAATCAACCAGTACAAAATTCTTTCAACCGAACATCACAGAATGCTAAGTAGTTTACGAGGAATTATTTTGGAACTGACGACAGTGAAATATCGCAAACAATTTAAGGTAAACTCTCCAAGCGGTGTTGTTTCAAAGCATATTCATATGTTAATAATACAATACAGTTTAGTTGATTTTCTCTTCCTGATAAACGATGCCGATATATAGGCAAAGTACGCAAAATGCACGTGCCACTTGTTGTGAAGTTCAGACTTGTTTAGCTGGATAGCACAAATTATAAACAGTTGATAATTACGCTTGATTAAAACTAAGCAACATATATTAGTGTATTCACTCCTGAGCAACCAAAACCTTATCAACTCAGAACAAAGCAGCCGTCTAGTGAAAGTTCATCTGTTTACCTTCTCTCTAAAATTAACAGTACCGGTAAAGCAAGCCTAGAAACAGCAACAGGGTGAACTCTCCCAAATCTGGTCACTAACGTTAATTTCTTCCTCGTAGCTCTGATAACCGTTCGACTAGTTGAGGAACAAACCTTTCAGTAGGCCAAGGACTAGTGTTGATAATTACGCTTGATTAAAACTAAGCAACATATATTAGTGTATTCACTCCTGAGCAACCAAAACCTTATCAACTCAGAACAAAGCAGCCGTCTAGTGAAAGTTCATCTGTTTACCTTCTCTCTAAAATTAACAGTACCGGTAAAGCA
>LUCH01000426.1:187186-215793 GCA_013368495.1 Paragonimus heterotremus
ACGCAACCGAAAAACCGGCTTCCTTTTTCATCTTTCTTTCTATTTGGTCATTCACAACAGAAATAAACGTCAGCGAATCTCTTCTTCCGTCTAGGACACAACTAGAGATGACTTCGAAATACGAAAACTTCATAAATAATCAGACTGTATACCACCTTTGCTCAAGATGATTGTTACGTATCAACCTCATCGCAGTAACTCACACTAATCATAAGATCACGTGCAGCGCGCAGATGTCCTTGTTGTATTTGAAGAAGTTTTCTGTCTTCAAAACCAACTCATGCCATAGTTTCGGAACCGCCAATAAGCGATCGCTATCTCTGTTTATTTGTAAATCCTGGCATAAAAAATTCGTCAGACCAAGATAGTCCGAAGCAAATTTCATGTGATTCATATTTTCTGTTTTGCAGTTCTATGTGTTTACATGACTTGAGAGTTGGTGAAACCTATAAGTTATGCTAGCTGTATCGGTTTGAAATACTTCTTGAAGGTAGAAGAGCTGAACTATAGTTTTGAATTTTTCAGTAAACACGCCCTTATTTCCTCATGAAGTGACTTCATACACTAATAAGTCGCCTTCAGGTTAATAGGAAACCATATATAAATAAATGACGCAACATAAAACTACTAAACCAAAATGATCAGATAGACTTTTTTTGGGTATCTTCGGAGATATTGGTTGAAAAATCAACTAAGATTGTCACAAACCAGTTGACAGACCGCATCTTGCAACATAACAGTATTGACTGTTACAGAATTGCGGCCGTTACCTCGCTACCAAAAATGACGCCTCATAATTGTGACAGGATTTATTTGTATTGGTAAAGTTGAAGGCCTTTGAGAACATTTTTCTTAAGAATCTAGTTTCGTAGACCAGTGTAACGTTGCACAGTTTTACCCTCACTCTAATATACAGTGGGTTTTCGTCCCTGTCAGTTTGATGTTTTCGTCCTTGGATACTGAAAGCAAGACGATTTAACTCAGTTTCTTCGAGTAGAACGATGATTTCAACTACAATCTTTTCTTCTAACTTAATTATTTTGAATGATTATCTTTAAAACGATTCCAGTTTGTGTGATTACCTGTTCAGGCACCATTCTGACCAGTAACAGAATAGGATGTCTTCCATCGTGCGAAGCCATCTCCCGTTCCCTTGATGTAGGCCTCAGAATTCCAACCCACGATTAACATCCAATAAATGTGTAAATGATATCAACTTTGAATTTAAAAATGCGAAACTACCCTCCTCTTCGTCTGCAAAATGGGTCATCCAAAATGATTAGTCTGCCTTAAGCAATCTGCAAATGGCTAAATGTGCCCACACTCATTTATGTCCCATCCTATTTCCTTGCAGTGACATAGAAGTGACTGTCACCAGCTACGTGCTAAAGCTGATGATTTTCCCAAGATCCATTCAGGTAAAAATAGAAGTTTTAAAGTTGCGCCACAATTTGACGTGGTTTCTTCAGGTAAACGATGTGGTTATCATAATCGCAAAGTGCGTCTTTTGTTTTACTTCCAAAGTGAGTATGAGCTGCGTATAACCTCATCCCCCACTTTTGAAAGATACGTTTGCCCCAAAACTGGTGCTATTGTTTATTTATGTCTGCCCTTGTAACCGAATGTATTAAGCTACCTTTTAGACCCACGGAGCATTTGTCCTGACAGCTGCGGTAGTTGTCACACCAGGCTCATTTGCTCTACTGTTCCAACAAGTTGTAGCGCGTAAGTAGTCTTCCTTCTATGTTCATTTCATTTGTGGTCGTCCTCTTCATGCTACCCGTCCTAGGTATTAACGTGCGCACTTTCACCTGAATTTCGTGTCAAGTGTTCATACAGCCGTTTCATGTTTGAAAGCCCGAAAGTTTTCCAAAGTGAGTTCTCCGTATAGCTGAACTACCACAAATGCGTCTATGGGAACAACCGATGATTTTCTGCTGGGGTACATGATGCCTTTTTTTCAACTGATATGTCTCTAATTTGTTTTGTATAAGTTCTGACAATCTACTTCAGGCGACTATGAGAATGAGAGAGTTTTGCCAACACGTTCTCGGATTTCAGCTGCTTGTCACTGTTGTATTTTTATAACTGCGCTCTACCTGAGTACTTGAGAATCATAATAAGTCTTTCCACATTCCTGGTTTGGTTCTAAGATTCATTGCAGGAAAACTAAAGTTCGATATTTTCAATAGTTTTCATCTTGAGGTAACATATTGTGTGTTTGTACTAAATACGCTAAACGTAGACTTATTTGGACGACTAGGTTGACGCAAAATATCATATAGTTACGGTAATGCAATACTAGTTTAATTCATACTTGTTTGGGGTGAACACACAAATGTTGAATCTCCATCGGATGTGCGTATTTGAGCAAGGTCACTGGCTGAGAAAACACTGGCACAAATTCTGCGGTGGCAGGCTGTGTTCTGTTTGGACTGAATTCTTCCGGGTTAACTGGAGAAGAACAAAGCAGAATTGATTCGCTGGAGATTGGCATGCTTCGTGTAAGACTACCGGCGGTGCCAATCATCTGAGAAATGCCTTCCCCACTCGAATGAACCATCTGAATCGGTGACAGATGGGCTGATCGTAAACTTCCGGTACATGTTTGGACGTTGAGTAACTGCATCATTTGCGGTCTGTAAGCAACCAATGGTTCCGTGACGGTAGCTGTAGAAACCCCAGACAAGCTTGTGGGTCCATTGCAGTTTGGCTTTTGTGCATCCATAAGTTTTCCAACAGTAAAGTTTGTATCCAGCTCAACTTCATTGCATGGGTCATTCAAAATGCCATCTGCTTCAAAGGGACGGGATTGTGACGACAAACGGTGTGAACGTATGACTAACGATTAAGTTTTGTCAATTGCGTGGAATGATCTGGCAATTTATTATGACATACTCACAACGTAATACAAGATTTCACCAAAATCAGTTATACCTACGACTAATTTTGGGGTTTTCTGTTTGGTAGTGCACTTTCGGGCGTTTATTCTGAAGCCAACAGTTTCGGAATGTAGACGTGGGGTAGCTTTATGACAAACATTTTTTGCTATTTTATTAAGCCTATATCTTACCACTGACTTTGCTGCTGATCAATGTTGGAGTGCACTGTCCAATCGTTTTATGCTCATGACTGTAACGTAAGTAGTGTTAGCATAATAAATGGCTCCTATAGAATATTTCCCTCTGCAAAGTGATTGGAGTCCAGAAAAAGTATTTGTTGAAGGGAAACCAGCCGAAATAGGCGACGTTCATACCTGTGGTTTGTCAAAGACAACTTCACGCTTCAGAACCAAATGTGACAGACGGTTGATTGTGTCTAGATAAATGCTACACTGGCCTGGTTTGCAGTTGCCACGGCTTACCCCTTTCTAGGTTGACTTCCATAAAATACGTTGCTTATTAACAGTATGCCGTGAGGGCAAAGATGAAAGTTACTTGACCTAAAATTTCCGGATTTTTAAGGTCTCACGTTATCAGCTATGTTGGCGGTTTATTAGAAGCATTGTCCTTGACGTCTATAGAGAAACTGCAGCTATTTGACTGAAAGTTTAATGGATGATATTGTTGTTCGTTCGAAATGATGGACAGGATACATTATAACGGATAGTTTCGTGGACACTTCGTAATTGCTCTGACATATACTTGACAAAACGCAGTGATGTTACTTCCAGCCACAGCTGTTTAGTATGCCATTAATTCTGCCACTGCAAATATATGCATCGGGGTGAACGAGCAGAGGTATTCAATACTTGCTGGGCGTTAGTACTTCCCGACATCCGTTGAATTACGTTTCAAAAAGAGGTGGACAGGAAGTGATAACTTTAAACGTAAGTGGAATAATAACGAATAACTGGTCTCACTGGGGAGAGAACACAGACATAATGGTACCACTTCCTAGTAATTCCAACTCATGTACAGAATGGATATGAGAAAAAATAGTGTGTATTGTGTTGATGCAATTAATTTCTTGGTTAAGGCACAATGAGTTAAAACCAAAAGAGCCAACGGTTTCACAATGTTTCGACCTTCTCGGAGAGCCTATATGAAACGATTTAAATCATCAAATTTACATTGTACAGGCATCAACTGAGGCAGTCATCAAATGGCACGTGTTTGTGTGTTTAACATGCGGTGTGTAGACAAACTATCAACAGGATGTGTGGGTTCACGGTTCAACTGAGGTCACCACGTGAAGATCCCAGATGCATACACGGGCAGACAGTTATTGTGTGTGCATGTGTGCGTTTAATCTACATGTTTGGGACAAGGTGGATGACAGGGGTGCCGAAAACCTTTTCTACGTGATGCCACTGTTGTCCATCTAGGGAACCAGACTAAACAACTGGCAGTTCTAAGCCATCGGATCGACTTATCACGTGTGATGTACGAGCTGTCAGCAGCGCTTCACAGGGCTTCATGATGCATTGTTACCAACCAGCTCCGAGGACGAGCTATGGAATGTAAATAAGATTACCAAGTCGCCACTGAAAGTTAATGGGTACTGTGGCAAAATCGTAGTCCAACGCAAGAGTTGTCTCGTAACAAGATAAACGAGCTCAGGAATTGGCTGCGACTATCGTTGTTGCGTACAGAGGAGATACATCGGAGGACCTTAGACTGATCCTTAATCAGTGCAACATCATAGTGACACTTGAAGCCATCAACACGTTAAGTAATAAGTTAGTCCACATAAATAGTAGCCAAACAGTTCTGGAGTAATCAAACTGTTTACCTGAATAAATGTAAGGACTGTCAAGCTTACTAGCCTGAACAGACTGCCTGTCAGCTGTAAGTTAACACCGAAGAACGCGTGAAGCGCAGTAAGAAGCCTCCTCTTGACGCTCAGCAACTGTCACAATTAGAACATGATTCAGCCCCTGCAGCACACTCGATTCTCAACCAACATCAAGTTGACTTCGACCATCCCACTATACGAAAAAGTGGTTTCCGTAACCACAAAGAACTTTTACTGGTAAAAGCCTTGCTGACTTTTTTGGTTGTAACTTATTTAATTAATTAATTAACAAGCAATAACTACCTTTCTGTTAGGCTGTCAGTAGTCGTCACATTTTAATTTTGAGCAGGTTGAGTAAAATCAACCATTGCAAATTATGTGCAGCTAACGACGGCACAGACTCTGATGTGACGTGTAAACTGACCTTCATGTGAGATCAAGCACCACCTATGGAAATACGAATAGAAGGGCCGAACCTTTTTAAAATTCGTACAACCTGATGTTGATTTAATTGTTACTACCATAGGAGCGCCAAATCAGCCACCACATTTTTGTCAGTATGGTAGGTGTACTGACAATAAACTTGCAGCGGATCAGGAGAACAGAGTAGGCAATCACCGAAACGATGTAGCTTGGAGTAATCAAACAAAACATGATACAATATATTCTAGAGCAGCTAACAAGAAATCTGCTCTGTGCACTGCCAGATCTATTAGGTGGGGTTTGTTCACTAAATACTCGCACATAAATACTTTGCTGTTTCCGGCGCAACGTAATCCTACAATTAAAACGACCATATGATTGTTCACCGACATTTATCTACTGTGTGCTCTAGAATCTTTTGTTTGATACAGAATATTTGGGCTGATTAGCGTCGCAATAATAAAATGCCTATTCTCCTTCGGTGCAGGAGTCCTACATGTGCTGGTAACTTTCTCTAGAAATAGCAGAACAGTTCGACTTTGCAATTTTTATTGTTCATTTTTCTTAGTTCGCCTTTTATTCGGTGGATAGAAAGATGGTGTGTTCACAGTTTTTTTTTAAATAACCATCTGCATTACCTTGCACTCATTCTGTGAGCTCACCCATAAAGGGGAATCAACTCAGAACTTCTGATGATGTTTTTCTTGGTATTTATTACCATAGGCTGCCTGTATCGTTTCCCTGATCAAATGATTGGCAATAGCAAACAACGGTACGCCGTTTAATTTTTATGTTAAATAACCACAGCTGAAGGACAAATGCACACCGTCTGAATAAAGAATCTGAACATGAGAATAAAAAGAACTGATATGTATGTTTTACCAGTTACCAAACGAACCTCAATCCGACTTAGCTGTGATGACTCAGTCTGCGTCGGTCTTCATCCCAGAACTTTCTCCTTTCCAAGGATATTCTAGTGGGTGGTTCGGATTGATTTCGACCGAAAGCACTATCCTGACACCTGCTATTGAACTGCAATAGTTCTATTCCCATGACCTTCTACTTGTAACAATGCATATGGTAATCAGTGAGATTGAGTTCAGTCGATCAAGGAAACCTGGTTAGACATCTTCTGCAATAGAGTATTGCGGTGTTTGTCACCAAACCTATTTCTCATTACTGTTATTTTATTACACTGCTGAAAACAAGGTGTATAACTGTGTCCGAGAGATAAACATTTGATTTGCTTGGTTCGGGTTTTATTACAACTGCGTCGAAACTGCCTCTATGGTTGAGCTAAGTTAATTACTTTATTTCTTTGTCTGCGCATATCTGCGCTCTGCTGAAATGAAATATATAGAAATGCAAACAAAGTATGTCCCTCTTGTTCTAGCGCAGTTCCAATACCTGTTGGTGACGCATCAGTATTCAATGTTGATGGTAGTTTTAGAAACCACGTACGTAATAATGTATCGGAAGACAGAAACCTCAACAGAACTCGGAAAGTTCATGTAAGTCAGTTCATACAAAATTATTTTACGGAAGAAGATCAACTTAGGATGTTGCCTTATCATCGAGAGGATCAAGAACGATACTAAAAAGGACCTATTAACGAACGAAACACATCAAAATTCCTTGGAGTGGATGCCATATATGGTAGTGAAAAACGATCAGAATTAGGACAATAACCATTCTCATAAATGGGAAATTCTAAACATGAGTAATTGGATGTGCCGGAAATACATCTTGAAGAATTAGTAGCAACATTTAAAGAGCAATAACGTTAGAGCAGAGCATACAATCTTTCGGCTTGAATAGGCATATTTGGCGCTTGCACAATAATATCATCCGGGTAAATGGTAACACCCTCTAGATTAACAGTAATAGTGATCATAAAATCTTAAGGCATGGCATGCTTTACATTCAGAGTTAATCACTTCATTTCTGTATTTCTGGAACCATCACAGCTATATTGTACCCTTGAGAGGTTCGTCATTATTTCATGTTGCATTATGACACACACAATCGAACAAATAACTAGTGTTCTAAAGGGATAAGTCAACGGAGGGAAACGAGCATAGTTGTTCCAGCTAGTATCTTGAGCTAAATACATGGACGTGCAGTAGAAAATATCTTGTTTAAACGCCGACAAGTCTTTGTATATAATATGGGTTGTCTGGCATTGTTTACAGCGTGTCGCCCAAAAATTGTCTATCGTATTTTAATGACATTATATGTGACTTACAGTGTTATTAATCTGTCTAGATTGTATTAAAAAAGTTTTAAGCACAATTTAATTGTCAAGCCTGACTAGGTGGTAGTCCCAGTTGTTATAACGTATAAGGCACATCTCTTAAAACGGTTATATGTTTTGCCATAAGTTTCCCCGATGTTGCCTAGATTTACATCCACAGTGCGTTTTAAATTAAATAATAACCACTGTTTCTAGACAATACTCTAATAATATCTCAGTTTGTCGTAACACGTTTTATCACTATAGTGATGAGAACGTGTCGGACAAAACAGAATGTAAATTTCAAGTTGAACATCATCTACAATTGATCACATCAGTCGCATTCCCATAGACCTTCCAGTCTAATGTAAATTAAGAGGCACATCTGTTCTCGACAATCTCCAACTGATTATAAAATATGCCATACAACATAGCACACGTTGGCATTTGATTCGCAGGTTTGTTTGTTCAGTCAGTTTAGTTAAGGTAACATACAATATTTGACTTTTGTAATGTTATACAATTACAATTGTTGCTAACACATTTTTGGAAACTTCTGCCGGAGGAACAGTTCTTCCACTGTGATTTCAAATACACTTTGCCATTAACTAACTTTTTACCCATTTCGCTTCATTCTGAAAAACAACTGTAACCTGCTAATTTCCCCGAATGGTATGCATACCGTTTTAGTGAAAATGCGTCGGAGACATGTACTTTCGGTAGTTCGCTGACGATATTAGCTTCATAATTCAAACTGCTAACTTCCCTCAAATCAGGTCAGTGAACTCCCTAATGTGAACCGAATGTTTGTCGTTTCTGGCTGATTCAACCTTTCGAATTGATTGCTCCTGTGATTATTAACAGTTCAGACGTCAACAAAATGTCAACTTGCCAATGTGTAACAATACTCCCGCTAAGATACACTGTTTCTAAAATTGCTATTATGGGATTACATTGAATATTTTAGCGATTGTAGGATATCATCCGCTATCGAAAAGTGAATTAGATCCTAAAATTTTATCACGAAGGTGCTAAAACTCCTTTGAACGTGTTGCTGTTCAAACTGAGAGTGATTAGTTGTGAAATAAACAAGTAAACATGGAAAAAGGAATAAGAAATATTCACTATATTATAAGGCATGATTATTCAACATCGTAAAACGTTTAGCCAGATTCACTATATGAAATTCCTCCTAGTTTTCAGCATCCAACTAGTCTGCAGGTGTTTTTCGTTTGACATTCAAAATCGGAACCTGGATGTAAGGGGATGAAAAGTAGTAATATTTTAGAGCCAATTCTGTTTCAGTGAGTCGTAAGTCATCCACATGTTACATCGGACTCATGACGATATTTTTGCCCGTTAACAGAAGAAGCAATAATTGCGGAACCTATCTAAGAATTTACAGAGTCGAACACGACAGGCTCCAAGACTGTTGGAGATTTTGACGTTTCGGAACTAGATAAAAAGACGTACATCATTCTCTTTATTTGAAGTTCAGTGCAGTGTTCCGATCTGTTCTTCACAAATGATTCAAACTAGTCATTCTTGAGACGCACACACATCACCCAAGTTTGTCAGGGCTGTAGAATGTAACTCGGCTGGACGCTTGTCCTTCAATTGTACCCGGAAATTCTTACGTCAGTTTGATTCAGAAATGTCATTTAAATAATATGATGCATGTATTCTGTAAACAAGAGGTCACATGCTCTGTGAAACTTGTGTGTAATGGAGTGTGATTTAGTGAAAGTATTGCCTCCCCCTCATACATGCTACTGGATGAAAGACAGTACGCCTTATGTTCGTGCGATGCCACTTTAGGGTACATTCTGTTTATTGTTGAAAATCACTCCACTCGACCGTTCTACAAAGTTCTACTACGGAAGTTGCATGCCATACCGGTCTGTAATTTCAAAACATTTGACCACATCATCCCTACGTACCGATGACCCTTACGCGAAGCCTATAAGGCAGGTTTCCAGTTTAGTTTTAGAGATCTCGCGACATCCGTGGTTAGCCGATTAAAATAACCCAGATTCAAATAATCCTCTGCTGCCATGCACGAAGTGGCAGCATTTATTTACACACCAAGTGTGATCACACTGAGACCTATAAAACAAAAACATTTGTTAAATCCTCAACAAATTTACAAATTCGTCTTGGGCGAATAGCATATACTCGCAAGTAGTAGCAAAGGTAACAACAGTGACGTCCGTCAAGCTGATTTCGTTCAAATGAATATATTCACTAGTCCACTCTCGCAGAGAACACAAGGCGGTAGTTTTGACTGGTAGATCTCAGTACTGTCATTGCTAAATGTTACGCCACGGTGTGCGTTTCACTGAGGCAACAATAGTGACCTTTAGATCACTGACTTCACATTAGATGTGGGCGAGTTATTGAAACTGAACTTTCGCCCGTATTCGTTTGTGAATAACGCCGACGAATTCTGAGATGAAACGAAGGTTTAATCACGTAGTCTTTCACCAAATCACATTGTGACATCTTCACATTCAAGCCCACATCACAAACGGTCATAAGTTTGTGAAAAAGGTGTTGATAACTGAAAATTAGTCGAGGGCTGTGCTCTGTAAGATGATTATTAGGAAGCCGAAACTGCAGTTTATTGCTTCTTCTGTAGGGAAGACAGCTGAAAAGTACACATGATTACGAGATTTGCCGTCGATAGTGAGTGATCTCTGACCTGTATAAAACAACATTCCAACCACTCACAAACAACATCTGAAAATTACTAATTAGCACAGTTTAAAACTATCTTTCTGCCCCATGACGATAGGTTTCTGGCATTGTTATTTACCAGATGCGTATGTCGCTTTAAATCCATTTGAATACATTTCACATATCTGTTATGACTGACAGAATAATTGAGGGACTGACTGCTTCGCACTCCAGTTATTGGAAAAGTTTGTTGATTTGGACCATTTCCTCCCTATCTATCTGGATAGATAGATAACGTTAATTGATCCGGAGTAAAATTCCCCACAGAGGCGCGTATCAATGACATTTCCTCAAATTGCCTTAGTGCCACTGTATACGGACGAAAGATGCTTTACTAAAGATGTTGTGTTCTGGCGTTTGCCCATCATACACCAAGAAAAGACGAACAACACTCAAAAGCGATCGCAGATTTTGCATCACAGTAGACCTTCAAACCAGATACGATGATGGTGTTCAATTCATGTTGTCTGAAATACATGCCAGTGATCAGAATGTTACACAGGTTAGTGCTTTCTGTGATTTCAACTTATGGTGAAGTCCTAATCGTTAGGTCATCGAGTGTTGTTAACGGGAAAGGTACTGTTTCCTGTTGAGGAGATCAGGAATCAGAACATTATTCACAAGCAAATGTGAGGGGGCGTTTGCGTCCGACGACTGGATCGCGCCCAATGTACTGTCGTTGGTATAGTGGTTCACAAGTTTGCCTCACGAAGTTGTGACCGGAATCTCAGTCGTGACTATAACAAGGATATGTGCTGCTGAGAACCGTAACAGGAGTAAAAGTCCAACATGTAGTTGTTCCTGCTTATTAGCAGTCAAAAAACAATATGACATTTTTTCGTCCAGAGGTTTGGATTTTTTTAAGGATTCCGGCTAAAAGATGCAGAATTAATCGGCAACACTCTTTCACCATCAGATAGTAGCTGAGAGCTGTCAAAGTTGAATATGATATTAAAATCAGTCTTCTTTGTTACACGGCTTACTATTGTTTGTTTAGGCTATGGTAGACCATCAACTTTCTAGCTCTTTTGCGAGCAGTAGTGCAGTACATGACTAAAAATAAACCCTATTGAGTTACACAGCAAACCACAAAACGCTGTTCTGTGTTGGAACCTGAGCAAACTGGGCCATAAAAGTTAACAGAATGATTCCATTACCAAGCTGTTATTATGTTGTGGGGTTCAAGAGAAGGTCTTTGAATATAAGCGGTAACGTCTCAGACTGTACCTGTACACTGCGTGGTTTGGGCAGTATAAGGAACAAATTCCGGTTCGCATGCAAATCCGTGTCCGATCGAGTATGTTAAACATTTATTACGATATATCAAGAATGAGTGTAATGGAACTATAACATAGGTACTCAAAAATGGTTGCTTCTATGTTTCGAATTATAGGCAAATCAAACAAACCAGCGTAAACACCGCTAATGCTCGGCAAGCCAAATATTTATGCTGTAAATAACCTCATTTTGATGCCCTAGCCACTAGGAAAACATGCTGTGGAACATTGAGCAATGCATGTGCACATAAACTCCAACACCAAGATCAAAACTCAGGAACCTTGGAGAAGAATGTCAACCTTCTCCTGTACAGTTTGTAAGTATATCAACTGAAGTGAGATAAAACCATCCTAAGGAGTTGACCCGCGTCAAGTTTACCAACAAATGTTAAATGAAGTGTTTACACGGTGGCGAAATGTTGTGCCCCAATGTGACTGATGTAAAGGCCCAATCAATCAAACCTCGCCTACCTAATCAACAATGCTGGGGCTACTTGGTTGTTTCCATTGAAACCAAGATATCTGCTGTTCAGCTGTTCATCTTTAACGTATGTGTACCGGTCAGGTTGAAGTCACGCAGTTCTCAGCATGTGTTTGAGAGGCGTAATTTTCAACTGACCAACAAGCACATACCACACTTGAACAGCTAGGGAAAAAATACCGCGCTTCCAGTCAGGACAATCAGGCAGTTTTGGCATTATTTAAAAGTGAACCTGATAAATAAGAAGCGTCCAACGTGAGCCAGTTGCTCACTTGCTGAAACAGTAGATTCACACATATGTGGATGAGAGTCCAATTTCTGCTCGAAGTGAATATACGCATAACTGGTTAATTCTGGTAGATATGACACTCAGAATTGTCTTTTCCGAAACGGTGAAACGGAAAGTATAACTAAATTTGGTAGTTTAAATCACGAGTTAACCGTAAAAATTTTACACTTAACCAATCACAGTTGAGAAAGCTCGAATATCTAAATTAACAGAAATGCGCAAAGAATTGAGCTTATTGATGTTGTCTACTAAATGATTAACTGTTGCATAATAAGTTGAGCACGTCTGTTTAAATACCTTTTGTCAGAACTCAAAACAGTCACAATGCTTTCGTGGTATGGATAGTATAAACGTTTAATAAATGGAAAGTCCTTTACCACATATCGTTGTTTCCTTTTTCAAACAGTTCTGAAGGTCATCCTTGCGTCCATCGACCATGCTGCAACATTTATTTGAGTTTAAGAATGCGCAGCAACGTTTGATAGCAATCGCCAACACGTCTACAATAAATGTCATTGCATTTTGATTAACTTTAATCATTTAATAAGGCAACACTCCATGTTTCCTAAAAATAGGCAGGCTGTTCAACGCAGTCTGTGTTTTGAAGAGTTATCACATGTTCCGTCTTGGCAATTTCACGTGCATTTGAGAAAGACCGGCAAACTTGGTATAATGTATGAAAACTACACGCAAAAAGAAGGTTGATGTAACAAAGTGTTCAAGCATTTCTGTAGCTTAAAGAATTAGCCGAGTGGTTTCGTTTGACTGGTGAGTGAGTTATTAACTGGATGAATGTAGGTTGAAAATGTCACTGTAAGTTGAAAAGTTATCTAGCAGTACAAAATTATCTGCTAAAATTGAACTGGTATATGTGGGTTCAGTTTTGTAGACTACCAAACCATCTGCAAATTAACATTTCATCGAATGGGAGCTTTAATGAAACCAGGAAGGTTGCCGATTGCTACAACAGAATGAGTAAAATGTCGTAACTGTCAATTTTTTTGATTATACTACGGTTATTTTATTTTAGGTCTTTTCAACGAGTTCAGAAGAAAAAACTCTAATTGGTGGCCTTGAATAATTCATAAAAGCTGGTTTGCTGGATTTAACCAAGATAGCCTGTTTACAAGGAAGTGGTTTTCTTGAAACTACATGGAATGGTCATTAGAATGCATCGAATTCGCATATTTCACTAATTACAGGAATAATTACAATTCCTATGTGCGACACAGCATAATAAGGGCTACTCCTCGCTTTTACAGATAAATATCCTGGGCCAGCTTATCTGAAGTCTGCTGACATACTCGTATCACGTTGACTGTACGTCAAAGCCAACAGGAACACACGTTAATGTGCACAATTTCCACAAGTAGATTGAGTCGAAAAACGAAACCTGACGAAGTTTTATTATTAGAAGCAAAAAACAAACCAGACCTGACAAAGAACAAACTGAAGTCATTCATATACTATACTTATCTTCATCTTTTTCGTCAAAAGAACCAAATTAGCAGGTCAGTTGACTTAGCTGTGCTGTTCTCACTTCGTCTGCAAAGTATTAATTGTTGTCCCATTGGAAATTTACATGCGCTATGAGCACACGTTTTTCTGTAAGTGTAGCTCAACTTTTCACCGCAACCCTGAAACATTTTGCTCTTTTCAAATAATTCTGGAGAATGCCCCATAAACGTCTGCATTCGTAGACGTATTATGGATGTCACAATCTATTCAGTATATCTTTCATTTTTCACTCGTATCTTTTTTTGAATTTTTGCGATTAATATGAATAGCCTATGTACTCTTTCCAAAACATCTGTTGGAACATGAGCAAAATATCACTGGAAAAAGTTATTTTTCTTCTACGGATAAAGGGTTTTTTTATCCTGGTTTTCATATTCTCCTGACCATTACCATAATACTTTAGTTAAAACTAGAAGGAATATACAGTCAACTGTAAGGTTGTGAATAGGAGTGACTACTTACTCTTCTGTTTATCCAACGTTTGTTTGAGTTCGTTTCTCATTTGAAACACCACCGGCCCGTTTGAATTTGTCACGTGGACGTTGCGTGTTAGCTGATACTTTCTTCTTCTTAATGCAATGCATATCCCGCCGATGAGTAGGGCAGACACGAAAAATGATATCGCGAGTATTGAGATGATAATGTAAAAGTTCAAATGAGACCCATCGTCTCGGGTTGGGTGTAGTTCAGCTTGCTCAACTGTTTTGGAACTCCCGCCTAGTTTGTTATTGACATTTCCGACAGGAGTGGAATCATCAATTTGAACATAAATGGTTGCGTGTGTGCTTCGGACGATCGGCTTTCCTAAGTCGTGGGCTACTATTCCGACAGAGAAAAGCTTGCCTATGTCTCGTTCCGTTAAAACAGTTTTCAGATAAACCAAACCTTCCTTCTCATCGACGGCGAATAACTGATTTGTTATCTTCTGTGAAGAAAGCTGCGTAGTCTGAGTCGAATTGGCTTTGTTAAGCAAAAACAGCTCGGTTGGAATTTTGGTACTGTTGTACAAATAAACGTGTTCAACGTTGTATCTGACTGTTCCGTTTAGCCCAGCATCAGCGTCTACTGCGTACACCTGGATGGAGTGAACATAACAAAACTGTCTTTGACGGGTACAATGGAATATTTGTTTCATAATGGTCCTTGCAAACGGTTTACAATCATTCAGAGGTTGATGAATATGTTGGACTTATTGATTGTAGAATTAACCATTCCATTGTACGACAGAATGCCGGCAGCATGTTAGAAGATCAGCATCGATTTCGAACACAGTTAGTAATCATAACGTAATTAGCGTGATGTCTGCGCTCTGTTCCATTTGAAAGTGTATTTTCAGTTTTTCTTCAAAGAACTAATATGCATTCAATAACGGTAAAGTATTGCTATCCATCTAGTGAAGGAACTACACCGCTGACGGTGGAGGCTGTGCCATGAGTGTGTCACCAAGATCGTAGTTCGCCTGATATGAGATACTTAACAACACTAGTATACGTTATACAATGTTAACTGAATGACTCGCAGTAAATTGCAACAACTAGTGAGCTGTGAGCTGGAAACGTTAACATTAGTGGTGTGTAAGAGAAAAGAAAGACAAACGCAGGAAAAACACAATCACTTTTTGACGGGCTGCCTGATACCACTCCTTATTGATGTACTGATTAATTTGAAAAGCAATAGGTGATATGCGCTCTCCGTATGACTCGAATTACCTGTAGCTTTCGCTTCCCCATGAACGGTTCAGCCGGTCTCTTTCGAAAAACACTGGACTTCAGTGTAGCTGTCCTCAGACTTCGTCACTATGACATATCCTCGGAGGACTGGGGATTAGGAGGGCAATCAAGCTATCACGAGGCAACTGCTGAATAAGTCAATGATTTTTGTGATTTCAATTCGGAATTGAATCCTAGTCGTCAGGTCATCGATTGAAGCTAACCGGAGAACTGCTGTTTCTTCTTAAGACTTTCGGGCAACCACAGCATTACCCATAAGCGAATGTTACCGAGCTTCCATAGACGATGGTTTGAGTATGCCTAATGTGAGGTCAATATCGCATAGGTGAACCCGGTTGCCTCACGAAAATGACGGCAGAGTTCTGGTCCCGGCAATTGCACGGATATGTACTGCTGACGAGCTCTAATTAGAGCGAGTTACGAGCAAAGTTCGTCCAAAGCGAACTGAGTGGGACATCTGTGGAGACACAAAGTCACCATCAAGTGGATTCGTGTAAGAACGTTATGAGAGCTATTACTTCAGCTGTTTCCACCCCACTGTTCATCAGAATTCACAATAATCAACAAATCAGGAATTGAAGTGTAAATGTCGGTTGCAAATTTCACTTTGAATGTGCGTTGATGCAATACTCACTCCAATTAAAATCAAAATTTCGCAAAGGACAAGTAAAACTTTATGTCTGTTGACTCGTGACACAGTTTACAAAACTGCGATCAATTGTAAGTAATGTTCAATTCGAAAATACAATACTACTATCCTAAAGTTTAAATGTTCTACAAGATTTTAGAGATTTTCAAAAGCTGGTCCTTCCTAGCTAAGATTTATACTGTTTAGATATTCAAAAACAGCTGATAATCGACAATTATGTCTTAAGGAGACAAGTCTCCATCAAATCATATTTGCACTGATAACACTGAAAGTGGACTGCTGACATACTTGCATATCATGCAGATAAGTGGGCTGATAATTAATTCCACGGTAACGGTGCATGTTCTGTAAACTTTGTTTTGAGAATGAAAAACACTTAGATGTATGTTCACCATATTGTAAGCACATGACAAAAGTTCCTCGGTTTTGATTGAATGCACTTACTTGTCAGACGAACATTTACGTTTTAGGATTCGATAACAGATGTTCATACTCCCTGAGAACGGTGCCTTTTACATTAAAGCTTGAAGACAGTCTCGGAAGAGGACATGAACACGGAATTATTTCCGCCGACAGTTTTCGCAACACTACCACTAATAATAAATCGAATGGGATAAAACTTTTACTGTTAGTAGTTTGCAGTATTTTCCGAGTCAGAAGAGTGGCAATAGTGAAAAATCATCAAACCAGCCGGATTTTAGCCGGCGGTCAAAATAGCTTCCACCAGTTTGTCTTTAAACTCACTTCATGAACTCATACATTTTCCCTTTGCACACGGTGGGACGGACGGGTAACGGAGTTACACAAAGCGTTGCTGACAACTCACCCTCTAAAACTTTTGCCAGGTTTTGATTCCATACACTTCAGTTAGCTAGATTAGGACTACTTTACACACATTGTTCCATGGCCTATTGGATTTCTACCTAATATTGAGTTTCAAGTGAAATGTTCTGCCAGGTCTATAGGTTTTGGGCAAACTCCAGCGAATGGCACAAGCAGGAGGCTCAAGCGTATCAAACGATCTGCCATCAGAGCTCTCACTTTAGGTAAAAACATTGCCGAGTTACATCACGATGTTTCTGTTCTTGGTAAAAACTTTCGGAAGCACAAATATTGACCAGTGTTTTCGTTCCGTAGAAAAACACCATTTGAAATGATAAAAACTGATTTTATTAGATTTCCGAAATAAAGTCGCAAACAGTTTTAAGCAAGCATTCGACCACAAACAATCTACTTCAAACCTTTCATTGGAGTATTGAAGAATATTATTGTGTATCCATTTAGTACAGTCAGTGAAACCTTCAATTGGTCTAAAGAAAATTAGCGCGAAAAACAGTTAACGGTTATTAAAAGTCACTTTTCAGCTTGAGTCCACTGATTACAACAATCATTTATACTCACTTTCATCTAAGGTGTAGGCGATTTATATTGCTTGATGAGAAAACACTGAATAAAACTGTGTGTGTACTACATTTGTTTGTCCAACCAAGTCCACTCTCTTTAAAAAAAATTCTTCAGTTATCACACAGAAAATGGCCAAGCCATTAAACACTGGCATATCTTTAACCAGTTACAGGTTTTCATGACAAAAATTGGAAGCAATTTAAAACAGTTTAGAAACTGTGTACTTAACTAGACCGTTCATTCCTTCCTTTAAAAATGAAGAGTATCATTGCTATCAGATTTTGTTAGAATTGTAGACCTTTTTTGATGAATGGAGTGAAAGTTTGGCTAGGTTTCTCTGAAGCAAATCGGACAAGACAGGGTATTAACAATTACCTTACGAGTGAAGTAACCTATTACTAGTGGATTAAGCTCAGTTTGTATCAGTCATTTCAGTTAATTTCTATTAATTACTCCGTCTCCTTATCCATTCTTTTCCGTCAAGTACAGTTATTCACACTGTTTCTCCCTAACCAGTTATCTGGCATCGTTCTGATTTAACCCTGGTCATTCAGATGCCTTGAAATGACAGGATCAGTGAATCATAAAAATATACATATAGTTCATGAAACGAGTTGTTGTGCTTCTTCGAAGTGCGCGGTGAAATTGAGAACCTCTCATGTTTAATACAAGATCGGTACCACTGTGTTAGATTACGATCGAAGAAAATCATCTGTTACCAACATTTACATTTAATCTCTTAGTTAGAAGTTAGCCTGAGATATATGACTGGACAAACCGCAAGCGTTCACCCAGTAGAGTGTTTGGCTGTTTGTCAAACTCAACTTTCAGGCTTTAAACAATGCATCATCAAAGGAGGCGAGCTCATAAGTACGTTTTGTCATCTTGCATGATCATAAATGAACGTCCTAAACTAAACATAAAATATAAATATTACTAGAGAGGCCGAGTTTAACGTCTTCCATCTTCCTCGACTGATTGATATAAAACTGCCTTATCACCTAGAACCGGAAGATTGAACATGTACGTGTTAACATGATGGAAACAAAGCAAGTTTCCATGCGAAATTTCACCTCGTTGAAGAAGTTAAAAAAACATTTAGATGAGGGACATTGTTGATAGTGCATGTTAATGTTTATCTTTGCAGACGATAGAAGAAGGTTTGACCTGCTTATTTCTGCTCCCGTATTATTTGGGGCAAACTTAATTAACAGTCAAACAAGCCGCGGAAATATGCGAAAGAATATGAAAACAACAAAAACAAATTTTAGAGATAACTTCCACACATGTGTACTTTTACCATATAACTATATAATTTTCTGGTAAACTTGCATAAATAACTTTTAGAAGGAACTATTGAATAAAAGCCAGGGTGATACAGATCCTTTCGTGTGTGGTTTGAGTCAAGTCGACTCAGACGTGTGTGGTTTACACTGAACACATCTCAAATATAAAAAACCTTGATTGCACCTTGCCTTTTTCAGATTGCAACTCTGTTTGGAAAACCTGCTAGTTTATTTCCTATTGTCCACAATCTAGCATTTTTACTACATAACCACTAAACTCAATTTTCCTCTCCACGTGAAGTGGCTGACGATTATCATCCTGAGTACACTTCTAATGATCAGTATTCAGGTTGCGTCATTTGGCATAATATCTACTCATTTATATTTACTGTTATGTCAACATACTGATTTTTCTCAAGTTACAATATACCCTCGTGTGGAAAGTGTTATTATTTACCTAATACAATTTGAGCCAGTAATATAAACAGAATAGCTGAAACAAACTATATTTTTCAAGGGTACACACGAAACTGATGTCGACAAATTTATCAAATACGATGGCATACGAGACAATCATTATCTCGTTTCCGCACGTTTAAATGGGAAGATGGGACTATATATGTAAATAGTTTCGGATGGAGTAGTGCGTAGCTCTCTGAATTCGTATGACTCGACGGAGTAACGTGATCTGCGATCAAAAGCATACGCCTTGCCTACTGAAGGACTTATATATCGCGGAGAGAGAAAAATTCACAGTTAGGTCTAGCACAACCCTACCTCTTTAGTGTTGACTGACTGAACAGGAAGCCATTGTCGTAAATATGGCATAATTGTTCCACTTTGTCTGATTTCCTAACCAAATAATGTCAGACCAATGAATACTTTAAACTGATACAATGTTTGAACTGTGTTCATATATTCTTTTTGCTTACATGGCTCCATTATGTCTGTACTGTTTGGTATTCATTGGTACTTGACGTTTTTTCTTAAACCACTCAATACTGTATGTTTGCAAAACACCATAAACATGGGAAGCAGTGGGGGAATGTCACTCCCAACTTTCTAGACATGTAGAAACTAAATTCAGAATCTACAAGAATCTTCAGACTAACCTGTAGTTTTAGAAGGATCATACGAAACCAACGTGGTCAGTTGTTAACGTATGGTTTAAATCAGAATGTGAAGGAAACATCCAATTGACTTGTTTGATAACATTTTTACTAAGACGTCAGTCATTTAAAAAGAAAACCTGCCTTGCTTTAACAAAAATCAACCGGTTTGTCATCTGCAGACCACCTTGGTGGCCAAACCTGAGTTTTGTTTATAAACATTGCTAGCTTGATTTTCAACGCTTGAATAACTGAAATATCCATACATACACAGAGTGCAATATGTGTCTGCAATGATCTACACCAACAAGAGCTATAGACACCGTGTGGCTTACGTTTTGTAATTAATGGCAATCAGACAGGACAGCCCATATGATTATTCTAGCTCATTAATCACTTGTTTAGCATAAATAAAGACCACATTTTGTGCAGAGTCCGATAGTCGTTTGCCTGGCTGATCACACAATATACGTTTTTGATAAAGATGCTTGCTTTATAAATCAGTCAGAAAGCGACGTTCATAGTATCACGACGCACACCAACACAACTATCGAGTGCACCATCCCAGGTATACAGCAAATTATCAGTGCAGTCAGTAGTCGAGCCGTGGCAATCATAGTTTAACTACACAGATAGAATTTAGCGGCGTACTTTATTTGAGTAAACATGAGTCCACTATTGTGTGAGGTCTGATAGAGCATGAATTTAGTGCCATTTGAGGATTATAAACATGGCTACTATGTTACTGTGTCAATCGTTCTAACGACGCCAGGCTATGGCAACGTCTGTGCTTGAACAAACTACTTCTGCTCACAAAAATTAGGGTTTCGTAGCCGGATTCCGATAGCCCCCGCAACAGCCAAAGTACGACATTCATACCTCTGGTGTGAACACGTGTGACGCGGTAGATTAGCTTGAATGCAAAATCCACAATGACCCTAGGTGGTCCAACATTTCATTAGAAATCCTTCGTTGTTGTCTGATCGTCAGCCAAGCTGGACAGTGTTCACGTATTTCCTCAATCAAACGGCTTGGTTTGGGACCAGTGTCACTTGCCCTACAGGAATGAAAAAATGAGTAGATACGAAAAGGAGATAGCACAAATGTGCACTGCGTTTTTGAAGTTGAAGTGCGCAACTAACTTTGAGGTGTTAGTTATGCAGCATGAAACGTTCTCCTCGGGTCTGTGTCGGGCCTTCTAGTCGGCGATATACTTGATAATTCGCCCTTGTATAGCAAGTTCCTACAGATGGCTTTTCACCCGACAGATAACTCATGATGTTCCGGCTCCTTTTGTTAAATGTTCCCAACTAAGAACTTGTCTGCATATCTGTCAGCACAAAACGTGCCACATGAGAGCTTGAGCTCACTGCTTAACGTGTCCTCGACAGAAATTTGTGAAATTCGGCTTGCTAAACAACGTATCAAGTTCCGTTTCTGTTTCTTCGGAACAAAGTTGTGAAAATGGATAAACTTTCCAGTCCACCTCCGCTTCCAACGTATGCATCGTTGAACCGATACATCTGGACGTTTATGCAGCGCAACTTCAATGGAAGTCAGCTATCCGTCTTGTTTCACTTACCTGATGAACTTCAGCTTCTTGTCAGCCAAGTTAGCTGACGATAACACAGGGTCATTGCTATCGTGGGTACAGAAAATATCACCTACGAACCGTCTGTACAGTGCGCACTGGTGTATCGCTTCTCGTGGCTTCGTTTGTTTTATAATCCTCATAAAATGTCAGCCAACGATAGCTTAACAGCGAGCGTTTCGCGACACTTTCTTCTGGCGACAGACTTTCCAAACAAACTGAAACCGGATGTCCTCCGTGCAAACTAACGAAAGGTCTTTGAGTTATTTATCCGGCATTCAAAACTGCATATCACTTGAAGGGATGCAATCAAACACACAATCAATTATCTCTGTGAGTGGCATATTCGTAAGTGGAGAACACGGGTTAACTGATAATATACGTTTATTAGAAAAGGTCTGATTTATAGATTCGTTGAACTGAAGCGTATCTTCGAAATTATTTGAACGTAGCTTGTTGCAGAGAGAATGCGCGAACACCGTCCAGCTTGGCTGACGATCAGACAACAACGAAGGATTTCTAATGAAATGTTGGACCACCTAGGGTCATTGTGGATTTTGCATTCAAGCTAATCTACCGCGTCACACGTGTTCACACCAGAGGTATGAATGTTGTACCTTGGCTGTTACGGGGGCTATCGGAATCCGGCTACGAAACCCTAATTTTTGTGGGGAGAAGTAGTTTGTTCAAGCACAGACGTTGCCACAGCCTGGCGTCGTTAGAACGATTGACACAGTAACATAGTAGCCATGTCCATAATCCTCAAATGGCGTTAAATTCATAGTATAGTAGGCTTCGGATAACCCTGACATGATAACTGATTCCGCATGTACTAAGCCGTATTTGACCTGAAGATGACACATCGTAAACGAACATGTTTGCCAATTTTTGACTTTTAACGAAATCTCTGGGTATATTCGAACACTTCACAGTCGAGGTTTCTATAAATCAGCAATGTCACCATAGCTAACTTTCTCATACAATCTCTTACAATTGCTTTTGTCTGGCAAACACCACGGTTAATCCATAACAGTTTATATTCTACACTTTTCGTTGACCTTTGCCTTTGAACACAAATGTTAAGCATTTCTTTTAATCCTCAGCTTATTTCCACAAAACTAACAAAGATTTATCCACTGATCCTAAAATTCGCCTTTCCTGCGACGCTCAATGCATCACAGATTGGTTTGGTCTAATGTGAAGCCAAGTGTTCTGAATAGTGCGCTCGTCGAGACAGGTTTACCAAGCGAAAGGAATTATTGACAGTTTGATGCCTACATGTCAGCTTTTATGCTTGAAGTTCAGCAAAGCTTCCTTTCAGTGAACGTTCATATTCGTTGTCAACTGACTTTGATGTAAGCGGCAAAATATATTCTGCATTAGCATGTAACAACAGAGATAGTTATTTTGCCATAGAAGAAAAGGGAATTGCTCCTTAGTTGTAAGTTTGCAACCACTGCATGCGCCAATGTAGGGTCGGAAAGCGGCTAAAGAATTTAAATATTTTTTGGGAAATACTACCGTTTATCTGATAAGGTTGTTAACGTTTGTTACCTCTGTCAGTTGTGCCATGTTGTGAAAAACACTGGGTGATGTGCACGGTGTGCTCGAAATGCATTACGTACGGTTGACTTGTGTAAAAAGGATATCGTCAACCAAGGAAGACAGTCACATATCTTGATTGAATGACCTGACTTTCTATGAAGTAGGTAGCGAGGAATATGCACATTTCTTCAAAAACTGCTCATCACATATGGACGGGGATATTTTCAGAAAATCTGTAGTCATGCCTTATATATATTTGCCTCCCATATACCAAAAGTGAAACCACATGCAATGAGATAAATACTTCACGTAACCAGATGGAACAGTCGCTTATAGAATCACAAAACAAGGCAACCGTAGAGATTAACAGTTAGTCCCTGTTACTTCAACCGGAGATTAAACAGTTATCAATTTACAGCAATCCAGAATCACCCATTTTGGTATGAAGAGGAGTAACCTAGTCATCAGCTTCACGAATGAAGTAGATAAATTATTAACGTACACTGATTTTACAGATTCAACGTTGACGGTCAGGCAATCTGCGGGGGAACGGCATGGTATAACTGAACGTAATCCAGCATAGTTCGAACCTGCTGCTCATCGGACACTAATAGCTGTTAATAAACGATCAACTTGGCAAAAACAGTCGACGTATTCCACTTTGAATTATACTCTGCCTTTCGAGCACCAAGCCGATTTAGCTAACTAAACCTATGACAAGGTGTATTTGAGTTCCGCGTTTCTACTTCTACTAATTATAAGCGGCAGACCGTGTGATGACTAACAGTACGGTATCCACCGAATGCGCTGCATCGGGCGATGCGCTTTTCAAGATGTAATTCGAGTTATTTGTCTGAGTCTGCTATAGCCTGAAAAGCATTTCGAACTGGGCAATTAGTTACAATTTTCAGTTGTCGGAGCACGGTAATTTTTAATAAATTGATTGAAAACCAGTAGTTGTGCGCAAGTTGTGATACTCAGCGTTTCAACCGCCTCGGGTGGGTTGTTCGTAATGTTGTGTTATTCTCAGTCCATTTAATATAAACACGTTAGTCACGGCGCCCAAGTTGTTTGCCGTCATTCTTACTACAGCCTGTGCGAATACCTTAAGTATCTATTGATTCCAGCCCGAAAACAAAGCAGTTAGTAAAATGACGGGTTTTTTTCCTAGTAACTGTTGTGGTCAGAACGCCAATAATAATTGTATGCCGATAATAACAAAAATACCAATCGCAAACACTTTTCGCATTTCAAACAGGATCTAACGGTTGCAGTTTGAATGCAAGCAGATTAACCCTACCACCTTACTAGAGTACTTACAGAAAACCTCGAGAAAGTGATCGATAAACGTACGAATGAAATGTGTGTTTCAGAGGTGGTCACCCCGTAATACCAACTCGTACTCGTGCTAACCTAATCTAACGATATTTCAGCACTATGCAAGAGAAATTAAACCCCAGAGTAATGAACAGTCTTCTTGTAGTGAAGAAAGAAACTGGAGTATAGACTGTGTAGTTTCAGGTCAGCCATGCCTGCAGAAGCGTTACTTATTAAACAATAAATGTTTCTGCAGATGCGCGACAATACATTATATTTTATTATCCAAAGGTGGAGTTCCTGAAGAGTTCATTTCTACATGTAACTTACATAATAAACGTTCATCTTGAACTTCAAGCCAGCATGAGAAATACGATTGGCACTTAGTGCAAATAACAGATTTTTGAATTCAGCATCAAAATTTCTTCTGGATTTTTTCGTACGGAACAGTAAAGGTATGAATTTAATTCAAAAGTTTGCGTGAAGAATATCTACGAACAAAAATGTCGGTATATATTGTATGTGCAAATCAGCATCACTGAATGCGAACGAAGTTATGCGTTTTTGGAGATATGCTGAGAGTTTTTCAGTGGTAAATTTACAGTCAGTGTGCATTATATACAGGTGACTCGTGGAACATTTGACTTATTTGGACATTTAATGTATATGTCGCCATACTTCCGGTCGCACTGTGGTATTTTTTCTAATGCTTTGCAGATTTTGTGGTCACGAAAGGAGCCACACTAGCAAACTAAGGAAAATCTAGAGCAAATGAAGCACGTCTAGACTGCTTAAAGAATTGTTTCCCGACACACCAGTTTACGTTGTATTTTCTCCAAATAGTTAACCCTTTTCTGGTTAGGTTGAAATAGTCGAACTTCAGCGTTATGCTTGTATGCACACAAGTGAGATGTCGCCCCTATGCAATGATGCCGCTACTCAATTTGAGTGAACTACGTTGCTTCACAAAACTGTCAAGCTTCAAGCGGTGTTCTGACAAACTTGAAACTATCCCGCCAAGAAGATGCTGGAAAAATTCGATTTTATAGAAAGTTAAAATTTTACTTCCTATAAGCGGCAAAAGAGATTAATTTTTCCAAACGGTTAAACACGCAAACAATATTCTAACGTTTTCTTATAACACCATTGTTTTAGTAAGGAATTAAGCAAACTGTTAAAATAGAAACTACTCGAGTCTTATTGATGAATTTTTGCCTTGATAACTTGAATAATTATACATAATGAGCTTCGGTAATGTAGCCGTCCTAAGATTCTACATTTGGTACTTCGTTTCAGGAGTGATGATCAGTTGTAGCAACAGTCAGTTTGCATTTCCACTCAGGATTGTGCCCGTCAGTTAACCAAGCATCAAGACTGCTGATTCAAATATGAACCACAAGATACAGACATATGTTTGGATGTCGTGCAGGTATTGTAACCTCAGGTATGGAAACCAATTTTTTTTAAATAAGTGCAACGCTCTTCGGCTCTCTCACTGGCACACTTTGTCATTGTTTTCTCTAATAATCGTGAGTTCTCAATAGCGTGCTGAGGTATATCTGTTTGAAATTCATCTTGAAATAGCGTATGTTTTGTTCGTAGGTTACCATAATGTAATAGCTTACATTATTTGACCACATGTGTGAATAGTCGCAAGTCGTGCATTTTATAACCGACGCCAAATGGCATTATCAGTTGTGAAGTACAATGTGGGAGTTTGCAAATGTCTCACGGATTTTTGTCATTCTCAACCTCATTTGAAAGGATGATCTGGTCACTGAATTTTAACTCGTAAATTTGCTTTACGCCGGTATTCAGCGTACCTGCAAGTTGTTCCTGGCTCCAAGTTGCAACTTTAAAGAAAATGTGAATTCCGTGCTTCCATCATGACGATACGTAATGCCAGTAGGCTGGGTGTTTGCCACTGATCCACTAAATAATTCGTCGGCTGTATCTGCTAATTGATTCTTACCGAAGTACGTTGTCGTTGCAACACAAACGCGCAGGCTAGTCTTCGAATACTGCACTACACAGAAAGGTCCATATATGCTAGTCACGTGTGGGGAGCTACAGATTATTTGGTGTCTTGGCTGTAGGAGTTCTTGTTTAGTGTTTTCGTGTACTGCATGAAAGTCTGTCAAATAGATCTCTTAGGTGGGTTAATGGTTTGCCTATTGGGTGATTGTTGCTGATAGTGAGTGGTTGCATTTACAGGGAGGTAACTATTAGTGAGATCTGGCTCAACAGGGTTTTACGGGTTTCAGAAGGGTGAAACAAAAAAGTGGCACTGATATTGAGACGGTTCAATTAGACTGGTGTTATTACCCAGGCCTGGACACAGCTCCTTTTTCTGTTGGTCAAATGGATTCACATGTTGCAAGTTTCAAAGTATACATGAAATTTTGCTCAGGATTACCAATAATGAACCAGTTTTACTCTTCATGTATACTGAACATCACTCACAACTGATCGCAGATATCAGATTGCCATAGACTTTCCAGTTCGCTCGTTTCGGAAAGAAGCTTTAGACTCGAATTTCGTTCTCATTAGAACTCACCAGTTTTGAGTGATGTTCGATCTATATGGAAACCAAAATCCTCCACTGCCTGTTAGTAATCAAAATTTCGCTCAGCAAATTAAGGATGTTTGTGAATTCAATTTGGAGAGAAGTCTTAATCGAGGGGTCTTCGATTAGAGTTAACAGACAGCAACTGTGTCAGCCCTGGGGGCGATCGCACAATCTGATCAATACTTACAGGCGAAAGTGGTTGAAGATCCGCATGTGACAATTCGGTCGTGTCTAATGTGAGGTAAATGGCGCAGTGAACAACACGGTTGCCTCATAAAAGCATGACCAGACGTTTAGTCCTGGTAGTGGCAAGGATATGCACTGCTGATGAGCTGCTCTAATGAGAGCGTGACCCGAGTCTAGTGCTTCTTTTCGAATGTGGTCAGCTGGAAAGTCTGTGAGAATGCGGAAACTGTGATCAGTTGTGTGTGATGTTCAATCTCTACGAAAAACCAAATTCCTCTACCACGTTTCAGTTTTACTTTTATTTCTGTTAAAAATGACTACTCTGACGAACTAATTCTTTATAAACTAACACGATACGGTAACCGCCAGTTACAGCGACGTAAGTGAAATATCTAGCGGAAAGACCACCGTGGGGAGTAGACTTGAGCTAAGTAAACTTCGTGATCTCAGCAGCCCGGAAAGTAGACGTTTGGAGGCCATCTTGCTCTATATGAACAGGTTGACATAATCGACTTCCGACGTCATATATAGTTACACAGAACGCACTAACCTAACGATGTGTGTCCGAACGTCATGCTGATAGGTACGACTTATTTTATTGGGCACTTATGTTGTTATTTCATAGTTGGCAGACAAGAAGAGTAGTTATGTTGACTGTAATAATATAAGGGAACTGTGGGGACGTAATTAGTTGGTATACTTGATATGCATTTTTCTAGAAAAGTTTGCTATACACTATTTGCAGTTCGACCATACTTCATTTATAAAGCAGGATGAAAATGAAACAATTCAGCTTCTGAGTCTCATAAGTAGTCCCAAGAAATTACATGTACGGTGCAAGTGCAGCTGGACTGTACTCATTTTTGACTGGTTTCTTCAGAACCCCGAGTGGTTGCAAACTCCCATGGTGTGAAAAAACACGTAATTGTCAGCATCTACTGGCAAAAGACTACCTGGAAGAGCAAAGAAAATTTGGCTCGAATAGAAATATAATAGCCGAACAGAAGCTTACAATGATCACAGCGATGACTGATTGGTTCAAAATAAAACTTTTCGACATTAAGCACCAGATTTTGCTCATTCGTAGTCGTCAGAGATTTCCCCTAACAAGGGAGTATAACGATGCCCATAAACGTTTTGGTGATGACGAAAATCTCATAACTCTTCATCCTGAGGAGGGGTCAGAAGCAGTAGTAATGGACCGGGCGGACTACACTGACGGAACAGTTCAAAGATCGATTCATAGAAAAAAGACGTGGACGGGTCAATACACACACTTTCACGGCTTTGTCCCGTTGAAGTACAAAATAAACTTGGTACGTTGTCTGTTGAACAGAGCGCAAAAGATTTGCACACCGGACACCCTCAGAAGGAAGTAAGACATATTCGAGAAACTCTTATTGGAAATGGATACGCTGAGAGATTCATAGACAAAAATCTGCATTCCGGAAAGAAACGTAAACTCGTCCAGACAGCGGAGAAAAAGCCGGTTTTCATCTGTCTCCCTTATAGAGGTGAGGTTAACGG
>LUCH01000427.1:4196-27946 GCA_013368495.1 Paragonimus heterotremus
CTCCGTATGTCATCTGATCGTTTACCGTACCGGGCATTATATGCTGAGACCACCAACAATTGGGTAAAACCGCGTGGTGGTCAAGCAACAACGTGGTCATGAAATATGAAGACTGACTGTTCCATTGAGTAAAGTGGGTAGGTGTCACCTGCCTGGATGGGGTCCTCGTGATCGCCCAAACCGCTGGTTAGAGACACTATCCGAGATGGCGATGTGTCGCAGTCAATGGCACACCTGTATCCATCCCATTTCTAGTTTTTTCCGCCTAGTCTTCTTTTTAGTAACGTTTTCTTCTAGGATATTCCACGTTGCTGTTGAGCTGAGCGGCGGCCCGAGCCACAGTACCTTTTGGTCAGGCTCATGGCTGTTATGATGATGATGAGAATGGCGCTGATGTAATATTGTCAGCAAATGATCATTATATTCTATGAAATTGTTATTATCAAAAGCATTGGAGATAGGTCAGATGAAGACCTAATATAAATGTCTACAATTCTAACCACACATTTTTAACCATAAGATGAGAGTTTGCTGTGGCATACACAATTGTCGATCTGTCTTCAAAATTTAACATTTATTATATGCATTGTTCACTTGGTTCATTGAGGGCTGTGACTTAAACCTAACTGAAAAGTCAATGATTTAGGGTTATCGACCGTAGTGAAGAGAAGGGTTTTGTTTTTCCTACTCTCAAAATGGTTGTGTAATCTAAATGCTATTCGTACATGGTCGTAATTGAGCGTTCGGATATGACCGACTGATCAGGAGTATTGTGGGGTTACTCGTGATGTGGTTATTACCCCAATCTCACAGACGGGACGGCCAGGTTGTTGACTCCGCCTCAGCCGTGAATATGTATTACTGACGGACTTTAACGTAAACGGAACTCGAATCCAGTGTTTTCCCACGTAGTGGATCACTCGAAAGGCTTATCTCACATTCAAGAACGGTGAGCGGATATAAGTGTTGTGCGGTTGGAAATAATCTAAATCCCTCGCATTTGTTCGTTGTTAGTCGGTTTTCATCTGTAGAATTTACAATGTGTTGATGTTGGCCAGTAGCTCAGCTGCTAGAACATATGACATATGAAGGCATATGCTGCTTGACGCCGGAATGAATCGTAGTCCATCTTTTGTTAATCACCATTAGGTTTTTTACTAATAGACAATCCTTCCGCACAATAATACTGTCAATTATTATTGTTATATTATTATTATTGTTATTTCTAATAACAATGATCTTGCTTGTTAATTCATCGTACGTAACTCGGCAATCGCGAACAAAATAGCACATCCAGACGATTAAGTAGTTGAGCTTTTAGTACAGCAGTAATTGTCGTCGGCGAAGGGTTTCTTGTGTTGGTTCAGAATCTATGTTAGTCTAGGGAGGGCTGTGTGACCAGCTAACAGACCCGTCTTAATGTTAAAACCTTTGGTTGCTTGTCCGTATAGGATTGAAGAACTGAAGGCTGATTCTTGCCGTAATCCACAGGCACATCTGAGTAAATGATATCGACAGAATACGGTCGTTTATCTTAAAAAATATTTGGAATAAAAACAGACTACTGCTGACGATACCCATTGACTAGTCAGAAGTATTACATATAAACGGTGATTGACAATTCAGAAATACGTGATAAACTGAGGCGTATAAAATTACACATGCCACATGCACTTGTCACCCACTGCACTGTGGTGACTGTACGCCCATTCCTCGGTTTCGACCACCACAACGACGTTTACTATACACCTGTTATTATTCGTTTATGATTTGTTACACAAATGCCTTAGGGTATCAGATCGATATAACTTGTGAATCGCTGATATCCATTCACAGTTTTTACGTTTACGCGGACATTCCGTCTAGCTCACTTGCAAAAATATAGCACTAGCAACTATGATCCGATCTCGGATATAATGTGTAATATTGTCACGGTCAGACAAAAAACTATGACTCAAGTTCCCCAAAAATAAACCTCTCATTCTTTGTGGTATGAACCTCACATCGAGCATAAATGAATTACTATATTTCCACAATCCGTTACATTACTTACCTCAGAAGTTGTGTCCCTATTCCTGCATAACTTGGGATCGATTGTCGTATTTTTGTGGTTGACCTACAAACGAGCATGCACTCATCATAGCCCAAGACAAAGTTGAGCAAATAGTTTATCAAGAGTTGGTCCCGGTAATCACCAGCGGTGTGGTGGTCAACTGCTATCCTGCGGTCTGGTGGATTAGCGTTTGGAACACAATCTATCACTCATTTACGGATCGTGGATTCGATTCTCCGGGCTACGTAGTGTTGGTGAAATCCAACTAGGTCAAAATGGCTTCCCAGCAATTCGTTAATGATCAGTCAACCCAAATGCGTACAGAAGATCTGTCACATTAGTATGATGATGTTGTCCAGATTGTCCGTCTGCCTTAAGTCCAACCTTTTACCTATTAAACTAAAATCACGCAACTCACCATACTTGGTTAGCAGCGGGCTTAACGACTATAAGCTAGTGATCATCTGCGATTTCATGTTAAAAATTCCGAGATTTTACATTCTGGGGAATCAATATAGTTTGCAAACTTCACCCGGAAGTAAAACATCAGAAGACAAACAGCTAGCTGAAATGTTTATGTGAATTTAAGAGAGATAATCGGCTTTGAATGATGCTAACTTCACATATTCACTGGATTAATTACTACGTCCATTGGATACTGGTCACATCGACCAATATTTTATAGAGTGTCTTATATGGCTTTCCATACACAACTTACCTGTTGTATGTAATACCTCTTAACTAACGTTAGATCGTCACTGTGCTCGATTATAATACTCGACCAATTAAATGCCTGCAGTGTTCAAGCGCGAGAAAACGAGAAAACGCTATGATTTTTCAACAGTTTAACTTAACATTAGTTTATATAAAGTTCATGGCTAGGCGTAACTCCTTAATTTTCCTTAGGATGGTAGGTTTATTTCATTTCATTCAATTGTGTATGCGGGACTTGCTTCTATCAGGACAACTGCCAAGTCTAACACAGTTAGGCAGCTTTGTAGTTTATATGTTATTTCGTGTGGAGTTTCTGAGAACAGTAATAACAATGACGGGATGCTGTCTCGTATAGTAAGTCATTTATATCGCTGTCGTTGAATTCGATGGTAGTACAAGTGCAGCTAGCTGCAATTTGTGTATGGTTCTTACTGACAGACACGAGACCCCATGAATGGAGGTCAACTTCAAACAATCAGTCATAACTGACTGCAAGGGTAGTGGAGATTGGATTTACACTAATCAAAAACTTGCTCATTTGATCCACCAAATTTGGGAAAAATTAAGTTCCAGTGCAAGTGCCTTTTTCATATTCATATATCAGTCAACAAAACTACAAAACTTCAGTGACAGATAGCTTTGCTTCAGTATCACAACACGTCCTAACCCATAATATGAAACAGACATCTAAGTGAAAACGGCAAAATTTGTTCACCCCTACAATTACTCACAAAAGCCATGCAGCGTTTTCAACAACAATTCAGATGAACTCGTTATTGCATTACGATATTCTCTATTACATTTATTTGGATCTCCCAAAATGGTTAAGCCCATGGCTTGCTATAATTGTCCTTCTGTTAAACACAATTTTGTTATGGCTGGTGTAGGTGTAACGTTTTACGAACAGTGTTGGGTTTACTTTGTTGGATTGGAGATAAAAGCTGTAACATTCAGCCTTACTGGCATCACTTGGTTACCAATATTAACGAGGTTGATGGAAATGACTGATGATCACTGTACACAGTTGCTTCAAATGAAGCCACAAGACTTGAAATTCATTTAGAAGCACTGAACAACCGCCGATGTGTGAGCCCAGCCGCAAGATTACTAGAATCTACTATGAGGATCAAACACAGCACATAACGTGCACTAGCGGAAGATGCAATGTCATATGAATAGACTACACTGTAACCTGTTTTAAAATTTCAGGACTGCTCATTAAGCCATTACGAACACAAATGCCGTTATATATTGTATTGGAATATGAATGTGCCGATTATTGATTGATTATATTTGACCATAGCGGGTAATAACTAGAAGCACTGCTTATAAAACTGTTTTTAAGGTGGTTGTTGATCAAGGAGGTGTTCCTCAATGTTTTCAGAAACACTGAACGACACTCATTAGACCTTATTGTGTTTACTTAGTAAGGTGATGTCAGGACTCTAGTATGCCTGCTAAAATCATGAATACTCCGAATCAACAGCTTTGTGCAATCCGTAACTCACATTTTAATTAAGAGCTATGATGTTTAGCCGACCTATTAGGGGACTAGCCATCAATGTCTTCATAAGTTTCCTCAATCGAGAAGCAGCAATCGAGTAGTTATCCAAGTGTTTTTCAAAACATTGCCCCCATAATTTATTCATGTTGCAAACAAGTGTTATAGACGGTTCCAGTAGTTCTGCATTTTAGAAGACATTGCAATAGTTGCATAGCAGTGTAACTCAGAGCACATGCACCTGTTCTTGGAAGCTACTGTCTTCAGTTGACTTATTGATTTACATTCTAACGGTAATAGAATAGCAAAAGCATGAGTCATAAAAAGAACACACAACAATTCTGCATTACTATCTCACCGTCCGATTGCAAACCACCTTCTTTGCTTACTGGCACTTGAAGACACTTTACAGTCTAGTACACTCTCACATACTGTCAACAGTGATGAGTGTGATTAGCACAAAAAGTGAACATTTTTGAAACATCTTATCTAACGTGTTTAATCTAGACCATTTCATAGAAACCAGACAAATAAAACTGTAATCCACCAATGCACGTAACTTATTATCACTATCGTGTCCAGCCAGAAGAAACGTGGTCACATGTGTGGTCAAACAAATTCGACAGAAAAACGTAAATTGTCCAAATGACTCAGAAACTGAGCTTAAATTGTCCTTTGGTCACTTATGAAAAGATCATGTAGTTGAAACAGTTTTATAACCTTCTTCTACCTGCCTCTCCTGTTTGGACTGAACGAGCTGTATATTGGCATTGTCATCCAGACAATGGGTATATGTATATTTAACGTATTTATTGTAATATTTCCATAAAGGTCCTCCTCGATGAAATAACCGCGTATTCTTGTTTTCAGGGGAGGTGGCTTGTAAGTCAGTAGTGCTTGACAGGATACGATGGAATATATATGTATGCAAAAGTTAATGTACACGTTACGCGGGTAAAGTAATTCTTTGATTTCGTCTATAACATAAATGTCTCATTTGACTGGCAACAGTCAATTTTTTCTTAATCGCTCTGACAACCCCACAATAGTTAATTCAATGTGAGCTGCTTATGCCAGAATATTGTCATACGCTGCTGAAATATCCGGATTGTTTGCTCATCTGTTACAGATTCCAAAGTGAATACTAGCAATCAATAGCAAATTGCAAATGATATGTATTTGATGATTAGATCGGACAAGGTTATTTAACAGTTTTCTCGTGTTACTTTCATTGACCTGTATACAGCAGTCAAAGGTAACATTCTCAATTACAGTGACACATTTAGAGATCATTCACGTTTTTTGTTTGGAAGCTAGTGTTTATTCAATATTTTGCCCAGGACGAAACGTGTTTTCATACATTCAAGTTTGAAGTCTGAGGAAGTGGATTGGGTGACGTGAGGGAGTTGAACCCTTACACTTGCACTAGTCTCGCAATGGAGAGCAATGTTGTGTTGATATAAAAACATTTCCGAGATGTTCAGATGGTAATGATTACAACACTATTAGTGCTGTTAAAACGATCACGTATTAAAACACTGTAGTCAGGTGAGCAACATACAGGCAATTTGCTGAGCAGTCTACAGAAAGTGTTTAAAATTGGACCAAAAAATTTAGAGGTCACATGTGTGGTCGGTTGAGTTTCCACTTTAAAATTCCATACCAAGCCCTCATCTCAGGAAAACGTGATCAGTTAATATGTTATGTTTGGTTTTTAATTTCCTACACACAGCACTGGAAAGTAAATCATTTTCGTGCTGTATTCAAACTGGGAAAATGTGTTGAACTAACTTGAGTAGTAATGCGAGTATATGATGTTTAGAAGACAGGCATTTGCAGACACAATCTGGTTATTGCGTTTCTGTGTGAGAAACTAACATGCAACCACAAATGACCATCTGCAGCCGGTGAAAATGTGGACGTGACAGATAATTCAGTTCACTTCTAGCGTGCGCAAATTTACCAAGCACTACTGTTGTGTGTGTTAGTAGCTAGATAATAGAACTCTAAGCCTTTTTATAATGTATAGTATCAGCTGGGACGGTAGATAGTACAATCGATTGGCTGCCTTCAAAACCGATGATACTCTCCAAACCTATTGACGACAGTAGCATAAACGTCACTCCATTCGACAACGTAAAATATATGCGTGAATGCATACACAAATTACGCGGAACTTTAGTAATCACGTCACTCGATATGTCGAAATATGATATCGAACTATGATGTGTTCAAGTTGATTAGTTGGAGAAAAGTCAAGGGCTTCAACGGGCTCTTGAATACAACGGATGAGGGAATGCGAGACATACTTTGAACAGTAAGGTGTATGTGAGCACTTGAACCGTAGATGAAGAAACGACTATGCAACGTTTGCTATATTACATTTTACAACCCAAATGAGCAAACAAATTACGTTGGATAATGAACAGATCACGTATGGAACAGACTAGAAATTGTTGTACGTCACTGGGTGAACAAAACAGTTCAGCAAACGTGCAATGAAGTGGTTCATGAATATGGTCAAACTGGTTATACTGTTGTGTACGGTTCTTTTGCGTACCTCTAAATTAAAGTTATGAGTTTAAAGGAGGCGCATGCAAATAATTACTTTGACGGCTGCTAAGAGAGGTGTGCTGAGAAATAAATGGGCTGAAAACGTATTATATACGGATAAATCTGGCATGTTTGCTGTCATTAGCTACAAATTGTTTGTTCGGGTCCTTTGTGCCCCGTCCCATCTAAGTTCCAACCAAGTGGCTAAGACGTAGGAGGGAAATTTGGCAATCTAACAGTACAATGGTTTCTCTCATGAGATTGCCTTGCCCCCAATTCATTTGTGCAAAATTGCTCATTAATTGCTGCCCCAGTTTTGTGCTCATGTACATCAATAATGCGAACACTGCGTTGTGGTAGATAAAGAGGTTTCAGAATCGGCGAAATCTAATAGCTTCTTTCATTCCGAAACCGAAAAGCAGTACTCTATTTTATGTCCACACTTCCATGGACAAAACTGTCGAAACAAATGATCCAATTTATCAAGCCGACTGATTTGGATTATAATCTGAAATGTTTCCGACGGATGTAGATTACGAAACCACTTTAGTGTAACTATCGATAAAATAAACCTGAACACTACCATAACCAAATGGAGGTAACTCAATGGAAGCAATTCATGTAGGCGCGATAGCATTACTCTGCTACTTTTCTCGATGCTGACAACTTTAAATTGAAAGCCAAAAATCTGGCTTCTTCGTTAACAACGTTCCTATTTGTAGCAAGTTCGTGAAGTTGCATCACTGTTTTGGATTTGATTGAGTTGATGTTTGTGTACATATACTACGGCTGTAAATATGAGATATACTGTATGGTATACGTGCAAACATAAACTATCGTGCGGTTTAGAAAATCGAATGAATCAACTATCTTGAAAACTAGTGATATTTTTTTGTCTTTTCAGCGAGAATGCAAAGTGAGTCTAACTTTCAAGTGAATTTTTCTCCAGCTAAAAACTGTAGTAAAACGTGCTGAAATTCACTCAAGCAGTTCAGGTTGAGTGTATCAACTGAGATTTACGATGACGCAATTGGTATCAGAGTTTGAAATAAACAGTGAGGATGCGTGTGATCTGCGAACAAATAACAGAAATTTCCATGAATAAGTCTGCGAATATTGGTAAATTATACAATATTCAAGGAATGCGGTCAACAATGCACTTGCTATAGTCGTGCAGTTTCGATTCGTATAAGTGGGCAACACTGCCTCGACAAATACGGAATATTATTCATCCGATCGTTCTATCCTATGGCTAAATGACGTCTTGAACCTGGTCTTTGACTAATCTAAATTTACTCGGCTGTTACCTCGATAGGTTTTTAAACCATCTCCCCAAAGAAGGTTCTTTTAGCGTGCAAAATTTGTCTGGAATAGTTTCCTTGACGTTCAAAAATGACAGAATGCAGTAATCTTCTAGCCGTCGGAATTGCAGACGTTAAAATATTCAAAAATACCTTCCGCTGTTTTATCTGCAATGTACTGGGGCAAGCTCCGCACAGGCTTTACAGGTAGTTCATCCTAACGTCCCGTCCATCAACTTGTTGTCTGACGTATGCACGCACCTTTGATCGTAAAACGTGAGAACGGCTGTGGTAGAACAAAGTTTCAGAAGCCCTCTTCAAGTTGACTTAAAAGATTAATTGGCCTAATAGGGTAAATCATCTTTCCACATCTCGAACAACATTCAACACAAAAGACTAAGAACATACGAACAAGCAGCTGTCATTTAAATGTGACTTTGGGTGCAGTACAAATAGATAGTATGTTCTTATATATGCAATCGTGGACATATGGCAAATTGTGAATCGATATAATCAGAGTGACCGTAGTTCGGCAAGTATAACAGCGGAAAACTGAAGAACGCACACACTATGTTCGTAAGTTAGTGACCAGGCAACAGCAGCTCCTAACTAGTGATCACTGCAAATCTAATCACTAGATAATGAACGAATCGGTGAGATTCAAATGATGAAATGAGGTGTGAAACGATAGGCGAAAGAAGATGAATGTAAATAAGGTTTAACTGATTACAGTGAATTCCGTATAAGTGTCCAGAGTTGAAATCATACTGTTCGATAATTGATAATAGTACAATCTGTCTATGTTAATGTGGAGATCATGCATATTTCACTCCAGAGTATTTTGACCGTTGTTATTTCCAAATTAAAAGTTTGATCCTCAAAGTCGGCCCAGCACAAGTCTAGAAAAAAACTAAATGGTTAATACATTCATTGGTAATAATATAATTTTGGCTGTCGGCAAAATACAGCAAACCAGATTCTGACAACCAAACATGAAGGCGTAAAGCAAGACGCGTGGATTCGGTTGATTGTTAGCCTCTGAGTTGCATCTCAACTGGCTTAAAAAAATCTCACTTTTTTCATGTGTACTCTTCCTCTTCATTCTCCTATATGCAGCATTGGAAGGTAAATCATGCTCATGTTTTATCATCACTGATGAACAATAACGACTTCAATTGTGTTAGTTGATTGCTGAACATCATAGCAAACGAGCCCCTGTTCGGGATTGAGATTTCCGGCATAAATGACTAATCACAGGCGGGAGGAGAAGGTTAGGAAGCCAGTTGTGATCAGTGCTGGACTATCGGTTCATTTCAGTTGGAAGGGTATCTTACCAACCAAGTTTAGGTAAATGAAGACGAGTGAAGCTAGTCCTGCTAGATTTTCATTGGCAGCGCACATGAAACACCGATTTGCAGTGCATTAACTTTAAAGCTGACAGAAAGTCTGACCTGATACGAACCTGTACCAATTACTGACCCCATACAATATTTGCACATCCTACTACGGTCTGGTAATCCGTCGAATACAAAGGATCACGCACGTTTTGAACACTTCAGAATGACGTTTCACATCTATTCAGTAGTGTTTTGGCAAAGGCAGAGAGTTTCGTACACTTGTGTGACAGCTCACGTTTTTTGAACTTGCGATATACGAAAAGAAATCTTCGCATCACAACTTGGTCAGTTCTCAGCTTTGAAGATGTTACATTTTGATTAAGTCAAGCACTATTCCAAATGTTAATGACATTTGAATTTCCTCTTGAAGTAGTGATACCATCGCCTTATTCTACCTCTGTTAGTATGCTTTGCATTTAAGCTCTTGAGTGCCGTTAAAACAATGTTTTGTCACGTGTTTATCACTAGCACGTCTACATGCCCGCTTTTGTCAGATTACAGCAAACTGACTTCTTGTGAACTGATGCAGCAACACAGAAAATGGGTTATCATGCCTGGTGGATACATTTGTGATACGCTATAGGATTACCTAAGCTATTTTGTCAACGTTAACCTACCAAATTCACATGAATGATTGTGGTCGGAATGTTGCACAATCTCTTCCGAGCCAGGTTTTTAATCCAGTCGACTTTGATACTAACGAAATTCGGTTTGCCCATATATTTTGTCAATGAATTGACATTTTGCACGAAATTGTGCGCTTCAACATTAAATTTGTTGCTTGAATATGACGTTATATTCCGAAACCAACGATAAACTAAGCTCGATCAGGTTCTAACAACCCGACGGAAGAAATGTATGTATTAAAGCTCTTTTACACTTATATTCGTGTTGAGCAAACCAACTTCAAGCCCAATTGACGTAGATTACTGGTAGTTTATTAGTTTGAAGGTTGCGGCTGCACCGGTCATCGACGAAGGCTGTCTATTAGCTAAACTGATACTATTCTGTCCGTCCGAAGAAGTATGTGCAAAAGCGAGCGCAGTGGGGTGATGTACGAACCGGACAACTAGTGTAGCCGATTTCAAAAGATGGATTATGTGAGCCGTTTGATCACCTTTGCCTGTTAAGATACTCATTGTATTCTGTTGGTATGTGGTGAAACACTGCAATTAGTATTAACCAATACTTCTATATGATTAGTTCAGAAGCCGTCGTTTATTACGCCTTGTGGACTGACCGAGTGGGGATTTTCATCATATAATACACATCCTTGGTATGTGGGAGCTACGACTAGTAGATGATGGATTTCTTTACTTGTCCGCAACCAACATTCCATTAAACAGACTGTGGTTTAGTATGAAACCCCTAGCAAGAGAATCGTTTCGTAAGCAGAGATATATCACCAGCAAGGGGAACAGACAAGGAGTGGTGATTTTGGTAACTTCCATACAGTCATTTGATCTCATATGAAAAATGATGGTGTGTACAAAATCTGAAGAAATGGAAGTAACAGATGAAGAAATTTCCGTGCTCTCTATAAACTGCTTCGAATTGCAGATAGCTTGCTATCATGTGGAACCATTACTCAATGACTTAAGAAGTCGGAGTAGAAGCGACTCTCTGCTAATTGCTTTGTAATGACATTACTGAAATTCATTTGTCCATTTACTTAGTACGATTAAGTATTTGCGCTGTAGTCTCATGTTTAGCAGACTGAAGAAAACAGTGTTTCATTTGTTTCCGAAGATGAGTTGCTTTAAATGGTTATTCTTTTGCTTAAGTATTGCTAACAGCTGAGTTCTATCCTGTTCGTCGAAAACAGTGTTATTATTTCTCCGAACCATTCTCTACCGATAGATTACGAGGAAATAATAAATACCAGTATGTTCAATAGAATTTAGTTATGCTTTTAATTCCATCTTTTGTTTCGGATTTTGGGGTAATATACACCTTAATTGTTGAGACGAACCTCGTAATAATGTAATTTTTTGAATCAGTTTTTTCTACCATTGATTAGACTCCAACTACGATATGTAAACTGCAACAATGGAATGTTTTCATAAGTTGTGATGTATTCCGACTTAAACATGTGTGATCAGCTATTGGATATATGTCTTTAACAATAGATCAGTAGATTGATCATCGATTCCAGTTTTAGGAATGAAGGGTCAAGTTTTACCAGTACTGTTTGCTTTAAACAAAACAGTCAGAAGACGAACACTGGTAGATGCTAGCATTTCGTATTCGCTCGTCAGTAACAAATAACCAATAACACGGGAAACTTCAAATTTAACGCCTACAGTACTTAGGAGGTATGAACAAAGAAAACAACAATAACAAAATCGTCCAATCGTGTGATCTGAATGACAGTCACCGCGACTCAGGACCATGGCAACCTCAGGTTCACAAATAGTTTTGTACACACAACACAAGTTTGAACCGGATTATCGCGACGGCTCCAGCAAATTTTTGGGACCGTGGATTACGATGACGTACTATGATGGTAAAGGCTGAGGCCAGGTCCATGTTGTGGCCGGTTGACAGGATGTGTCGTCCGACCGACAAAACTGGGAGCTTACGATTCTCTGTGACTGCAGTGACCGGTTTTGAGACCTGTTTGTGAACCCACTTAGGTACATGTTCCTTCATTATTGAGACTATTGATCTATCGGGTCTGCCTATGTAACGTTCTCTGCAGTCACATGAGAATTGGCAAACACAGTGTGACTTGACGCCAATAGGTTGATTTCCTTTGATTGTGGGCAGAGATAACTTGCGAGCCTGACTAAGGATCCTAAATTCCGGTGCATTGTAAATAGGTTTCAGCGAAGCGACGATTCGTTGGGTTATTCGCATCGTCGCTATATCCCCTTTGAACGGTAGCTCAGTCTGTATTGATTTCTTCGGGACCTTATCCTTTTTACTGCTTTTGGGCCTCCATTCGCTGTGACGCAGGTGAAAGCTTCTGGGGTACCCATTACTCTTCACAATCGTTTTAAGCATTTCTAACTCTTGCTCAACCCAATCGGGTGTGCAAATGCGGCGTGCTCTGGTGAACAGTGTTCTCATTACACTCCGCATATATTTCGCCGGGTTCAAACTAGTGAAATACATATACTGACCAGACCATGTTGGTTTCTTGTATATGCTACGCTTTATTGATCCGTCGGCCCTTCTTGTGATGAGTATGTCCAAGTAAAGCAGATTGTCATTGGTCTGTCGTTCACATGTCACCTTGAGGTTGGGATTAACGCTGTAAAGTCGCAGGACAGATAGCCCTCGACTTTACCCTTCTATCATGATCACGGAAAAATTAGCGAGAAGGGGACCTAATGGACTCCCCATCGTTACTCTGTCGATTTGTCTGTACGGCGTATTTAGAAAATTGAAACTGACATTCGCCGTACACAGTAAAAGTAAAGTTTTCATATAATCAGTCGGGAGGGGCATGTGGATATTTTCGGCAACAATCCGTTCACATACAAAGTCAACAGTTTCTCTCAGGGGGACATTAGTAAAGAGAGACTGAACATCTTTACAGTACACATGTTCATTCTTTATACTGATGCAATCCAACTTATCCGCAAGTTTTAGTGAGTCCTTTATACTACAGCTGTCAAACTTTTGAACAGCTGGCTTCAAGATCTCGACCAACCATCTAGCCAGTTTATGCAGAGATGAATTAGACATGGCTAATATAGGTACACGTGGCACACCCTGCTTGTGGGTCTTGGGAAGACCGTACAGTTGAGGCAAAGAGCAGCCGCAGGGTTTCAGGTACTTGTATTTCTTCTCATCTATTCAGCCATGTTTAAGAATGACTTCCAACTGATGGCCGATTCTCTCTTCTATTAGGCCAACTTTTACTTCTTTGTCTAGGAGTTCAAATTTTTGTCTATCACATGTAACTGCAGAGAACGTTACATAGGCAGACCCGATAGATCAATAGTCTCAATAATGAAGGAACATGTACCTAAGTGGGTTCACAAACAGGTCTCAAAACCGGTCACTGCAGTCACAGAGAATCGTAAGCTCCCAGTTTTGTCGGTCGGACGACACATCCTGTCAACCGGCCACAACATGGACCTGGCCTCAGCCTTTACCATCATAGTACGTCATCGTAATCCACGGTCCCAAAAATTTGCTGGAGCCGTCGCGATAATCCGGTTCAAACTTGTGTTGTGTGTACAAAACTATTTGTGAACCTGAGGTTGCCATGGTCCTGAGTCGCGGTGACTGTCATTCAGATCACACGATTGGACGATTTTGTTATTGTTGTTTTCTTTGTTCATACCTCCTAAGTACTGTAGGCGTTAAATTTGAAGTTTCCCGTGTTATTGGTTATTTGTTACTGACGAGCGAATACGAAATGCTAGCATCTACCAGTGTTCGTCTTCTAACTGTTTTGTTCAAATTACTGTAGGGATATAACTGGTTGATTTTTTTCCGGTATTGGTAGTCTGAGTTATTTGCAAAGTGGATGTGGTTCACCTGGCGTTCAAAGATGATTTCGCTTCTTCTTCTGCAGTTGTCGAATGCTTGATGGATTGTAAGTTTTTCCCGTAAATATATAACAAAATTTCACTATAAAATCTTACTTACTGTTCAAGTGAACTATTCTAACCTATATTATGAACATTTCTGTTATAATTGTTACTTCTTTATTGGTTCATTCACGTGTGTCATGAAAATGGACTTCATTGTTTTTAGTTGAAAACAAAACTTTAGGCAAGCGATAATTTTTTTCTCGTAGCGTTTGAATAAGAATCGGCTATTTACAATTCCGTTTGCGAATTGGGTAAACAAACTCAGTGAACCGGAAACAACCTACATAGGCAAAACCACCGGTTGTGAGCGCATTTGCCTGTGTTACGTTTTACACATGTAACAGTATATATATATTTATTTGATGATAAAGCAGTGGGGCTATTTTACTTACTCTTCTTTCCCCGACTATTTTGTTAATGAAAACCACCAATAACATTTTACTTGGAATTGTTTAAACTTCTACAAACGGTCATAGCTATTGATATGGACGATTCCAGTATTCAACTATATAGCAGCGGGCTCTGCTATACTTACTCCAACCGGCCATCAAACGTGTGGTAGTTTACAAGAATTGTGTTTCATCAACACCAATGACATATGCGGAATTGTTGGGATGTTAGACCAGACGCATATACATATGACCACCAATTGCGGCCATCGGTATTGCGGGAATGCATTTACGTTATTTTTCAAAACAGCGAATTTCTAGTCTAATTATGAAAGTGAACATAAAGTGACAATTTATTTCTGGTAAATTGTAAGGAAGCTTTGAAAAAAAACTAACTTGCTTGCCTTCTGTAGTCCGACTAGTCTCACCGCAGCACTGTAGTGGATAATTGTGTTGGTTGATTTCGAATGACGACGTAATCGGTTGCAAACGTCAAATTTTTGCTGATATCCTTAGTCAAGTTAGTATGAGCTATTACTGTGTGTTTTACACCATAACATACTAGTGCTGGCCTGATGTTTCAAATGAACCCTTGCAAAACGTTGCGATGTTCTACTTTGTTTTTCGGCTGTTATTAGAATTCCACGTTTTCACGCAATATAGCCGGAAGTGGAAATTCAATATGAGCCAAAAGACATTGAAAGATTACTTTCCCCTATACCAGCGTTTTACCAAATACACCTTTTAGAAACTCAGGTGTCTACTGAACTCTTGCTTTTGTGTTAATTGATAACAACCAAGTAGTGTGTTGGTAAAACAGCTTCAACTTCGAAGGTGGGATGAACGCTACCGAAATGCACGACGAACCGTCTATTGACCCACCGACATCAAGGAAAAGTATTCTCCACACAGGGCACGTAGTGGAAGAATTCCACAGTGTTACTATCGTTTAACCATAATCGTGCACAATTGGCTAATAGCAATCTATGTGGGCAACCGTGGGATTCACTAACAATTTGTCTACAAGCACAATTTTAAAAAATAGGAGCTTTATTCACAAATAAACCCAACATATAGGATTTTACTGTACTTCCTCGTGATCCGTCAATGAGTTACCACAATCCTTGCAAAACAACAACCCATCCTAATGACACTATATAAAAATCTCTCGAAACAATAAAACAGAACATGTCTTATATATGTCATCAGGTCGCAACATAAGCTGAATGTTTTAGAATAAAGTTACCTCCAATGTGATGCTATCTTTTCGCCTTATGTTAACAGTAGTTTTCCATCTATAACAGTTAACAACTCCACTTTCCAGCGAAGATGACTTATTCGTTAACCAGGCAATAATGATGAACACATTCCTGTCGAACTGTTGCAGAATAACATTGTTAAAGAACTGAATAACATGTACAAATGTTCTAAGTTTTCGAATGATAGTGTCATCAAGTTCAGAATACCTTGAAAAAAACAGATTTTGTAGTAAACAGGTTGATAGAAGGTAAGTTGTAATTAGTGTTCTTATTTCCGAAAGGTAGTCAGGAATGTAGTCGATGAGAGTATGTGAGCGGAAGTTCAGGTACTTCCGATTGTGTACTACGTCAACTTTGTCTACTTTGCTTTACGTCGAACATTTGGGTATTTGTGGCAGTTAACACCTAGTTTGTTGCACAGATTTTTCCAGTCTATCGTGCTGTTTATCCACAAGAAAGTTACTTTGTTGCTTAGCTAGCAGACGTTGTTTCCACTTAAGTCAATTGTCAAATAAACATTTTCAATTGGATGATAAGATCTTTATATCAGATCGGCGGCGATCGTTAGACGTTACAGTATCCCAAGATCTTACAGCCATTGCTCATGCAGTATTAATGTGCACCACATTACGTAGCGAATTCTTCGAATGATAATCGGAAATGTGGTAATTTCTCCGCTAGGTTCTGCTGGATTATAGGCTGGATCGGTGTAGTGGACATTTCGTGCAATCAACTCAAAGTAGTCGGGGGTAGTAGACGGGAGCTTGTAACTGAGGATTTTCTGTACTTTTCACATGGTGACTAGTGCTTACTGAACGTTTTTAAAAGGCAGCATGCATCCTTTGCAAATATGGTGATTCCCTCAAATGAAGCCATCTTGGTAGGACGCTGGATTATTCTTGACTTGACGTTATTTTATTGAGCGGATGTCCATGCATTTGCAGTTTTCTGGGTGGTGCTAGAAAGCATTCGTTTCGTCACACTCCTTTTTATAGATTCACGAAATAACACAATTTATTACAAGTCGATTACGAGTTCAGGAGAGCGGTCTGATATCTTTCTTGTCATTCAGATATAGGGGAACTCGTACGCTATCATCTGGTCTGTATAGACCAATGATGCAGACGCTTCTGTATAATTTCTTACTGACGTTAGCTTTTTGCCAACTTATTCCCTGGCACTAAACGTTTCTATAATTCTCGGATTTCTATGTCGTATTTATATTCAGAGTTCTGAATTCTGAACTCGCCCTTCATTGTAAAATTAAACTGACGACAGGCTGCTGTCATGATGGTCTGAAGTTCTGTGTAAAGCAAAAATGTGGTCATACGGAAATATGCCTTCCGAGTTACACGAATTGGAGTCAATTTCTATATGATTACAGTATGGGGTCAGCTGGCGGTCAGTACACTTGTGAGCAGATGATGTAAAATCATGCAACCCAACCTCAGTTTACCAGATATTTCTTTCTGCGCTCGGCTGTTTCTCTATTTATGGTCTCTTCCGTTCTACTCTGAACGTCAGTGATCATTCCAACTAAGATCAACCGTTGCAGGCGTTGAGTTTGAGAAGTGCAAGATCCCGACGATTAGGCATGCATGAGTGTCAGTTACAAAAATTCACGAAAAGCCATTCTGCTGTCTCACAGTTCACGATTATGTAGGTACAGACTAGTACACATTGCACACAATACATTTGGAGAAACGTTCATCATATCACTTATACCAAATTGTGGAACTCGGAGCTGTCTCGTTGTTCTGTCGCTAATTTAACCAGTGTGTCTGAATTTAAATATTGCATTACAATGAAACGCTTCTACTTATTTATTAAAGGAAATGCAACGGTGTATACATACAGTGAGAACTGATTTGATTAATTTCTTCCGGCTTTAAACTTTTATTAAAGAATATGATAATTGAAAGTATATAATGTTTTGGTGAACAACGTTTGTGATTGTACAACAGACATACATAAACCACCCTTGGTCTGTTTTATTTTCAGACGAAACCACAATAACATGTAAGAAAAGTGAAAAGCCGCACACAGAATTTTCAGGAGGGACCAATGCAACTTTTAAAAATAATCAGGCAAATATGTTCACCTGAGGCAAACACCAATTTAGAACAAGTACAATACTTCAGGACTCATAGTTCCATCTCAATGATCACTTTCGATATGCTGACTCAACCCAAGAAACCACCATATGGTGCACTTGAAACTTAAAGCCGAGGCAACATGACTAGCCATCATATATCTCGAAAATGGCGTGATTTCACCCTGACAAGCTCTGAGTCTCACCACACAGCCGATGGTTGCCGGAGTTGGGAAACAGGAGCATTGATTCCAAACGCAGGGATCTCTTTAGGACAGTAGCTGGTTGGATGGAATGCTTCAAAAATGTGTTGCTGAATTGTGATGGGTGACAAAATCAAAGGCGCGATTAATTCAGCAATCAGCAAAATATACCAAAGCGGCAATAGGATGCGCCCAAAGTCCATAACAAGTGGGGTGCGAACACCAAGTGCGAGAAGATAAAGTATAGTTGAAGGAAACTGCACCGGCAGACGAGAGAAAGTCGGCAAAAACTTCACGACAGAAAGCGTCAGTCCAACGATATGACTAATAAACACCGCTCAAATGTGGGCTGGAGCCCTAGTTTCAAAACACAACAGTGCATGGTGCGGGAAACCAGTTAGCTGTAGGAATAAGACTGCGATCTACTGAAAGGCTTCAAACAATAAATTGTCATAAAGTTATTGACACATACTGTCAGACTGCTCAATAGAATTAACAATAAAACCATCTGGAATACGGTCTACGGCATGTCAGATACTCCGAATGGCATAGGTTTGCATTGATACTATTTGCTGTCCACCATGTACACGGTCCACTCACAATCCACAAGCTTGTTCTAAACCTGCTAGTGTCCGCAGCGTAAATCAGATATTGTGAACAAATCCGTCTGTCACGACTCAACAGAAACCTCACCGATGAACTGTACTGACAGACTGTGTGCTGCGCTGCCGTGTTCAGCCTCAGTGATTCCGGGCAGAAGTTGTTTAAATTTGGATTTCTTCACCAAGAGGACGGCCGAATTGTGGGTGGCTGTCGCACTTCTCGATATGGCCTTCACATGGCATCTCCTCTGTTTGTGTTTACACGTTATTTTCGAGACGAACTGACGTTCTGTGGGGTCTGTGCGATCAAAATGTGTCTAGTGTTGGTATTTCTTGTGCAACCTGGTTGCAGCTATCGTATTGTCTATTGTCTGTATTGAATGAGGACGTAGTATTCTCTTATCGATTGGATTGGGGGAGCGGTACCTGTTGAAACCACAGATTCTTCTATACTGCTAGTGTTAACTCAATTCCCAGGATATGTAATTGTGATGGGTTACTTCCATTGTGAATGATGGTTTGACACTTGCTTCTGGACAGGGATTGTGTTTCATGTGGGATGGTGTAGGTGGCTCGCAGGCATTTATGGAAATAGTTTTGTGAATGCTCATGACTTATTGGCCCGTCAACGTATTAGGCAAGTGGCAGAGACTTCAATGTGTCTCTAATTGCTTCGACGTCGCTCCCACACTACAACTAATGTCAATTAATCTCATAATGTTTAAAAAGCGTATTTTTTATTCTGAATTATAAAGTCGCATTAAAACTGGCTGCTTTGTGTTATTGCTAAGCAAGGCGCCGCTAAATAAACTCATCAAAATCAGGCATGACAATGGTGAGATGAAATGGCATATATGGCTTTTCCTTGGATTGAAATCACCCATCTCCAAGTTCATTAAGTTAACTGCCAAACGTTTCGTCCCCAACACTTTGGAAATTCCTGATCAGTAGCTAATAGGTAAAGTCAACAATAATAGGACAGACAACTTCACTATCTCGTTTCATTTTACTGAATTGCCAATTCGGCTGGTACAAAAAGGAGTCGTTCGCCGATTTTCTAACTGTATATTTGGTAATTATCCTAAGCTGATATATGTTTTAATGATTTGGTTACTAAGTATGACTAGACATTTTTTAAGATTGCTCAATGATTGGTAAATAAGCTAGTAGGAAAATGCAACACACTATTTGGATAATTGTATGTCCGTCTTGTTTTCTTGAACAGGTTTTGACATGCTTACTGCCGGTAAGCATTTATGTGGCAAAGAATAATTTTATAATAATCTTTATATAAGCTGAAATAATATATAGTACCTCTTTAACGAGACACTTGTTTCCACATTTTGTATTTATCAGTTTGTAAAAACAATGTTGATAATTAATTCTAAAGAACGCGGTCTTTCGTAACAATCAACATATGCGCATAGCTGACTGCCGGTGTGTTTACGGGCATTGTGTTAACGGAAAAGTGAACAAAAATTGCCCCAGTGGAATGTCAATGTGTATAATTTTTGAGTAATACTGACGGAATTAGAACAGACATTCTTCATAACCTCATTATTCCGAATGTAAAGATTGTGAATCTGCCAGTAAACAGGATAAATATGTTAGCTGTTGTTCTACATCTCATTGATGACATCGTTTTATAAAAGAAATACACTGTCCTCATCATATTCTTTTACCCCGAAATTTGATAGACATTACTTTCATTAATTCCAATTGGTTTCTGTTGTGAATAAACATTTAACTAAAATGAATTATCACCAAGACAATCCAGGAAGTCTCATGTAGACACATGCACATCGTTTGCAAATTGCGCAGCGGTCACACATTTTCCGTACAATAGGAAATATAGTTCTGCTAAATGTACTAATATAAAACAGGTTTGCGGTTTAGTTGTTTTACATTGCACATATTTCAGATGTTAAACCGTTCATTCTGTTACAAATTTAGCTGACTGTTTAAAGTGTTCTAGGTATAACAAATATACAGATTAAATGTTACACATATTGCATTTCAGAACTTACGTGCAAAGCACTATTCATGAAATGAAAGCCGACAAGCATCCATAGGCTGGGGTTTAAACGTTGTTAAAAATGGTCAAATGTAGGTTGCGGTCCGCGACTTGCAAACGATTTAGTGATCGTTCGTATGAGACAGCTGTGTGCACTGACAGGCAACTAATTCCCAATTAAGCAGGCTGAGCTTATAATACTTGAAGTTATAAATATACCGCCTTCTGAGAAATATTCACATTGCTCGAGGTGCCTCAATGCTCGGCTGAAACGTTCAGCCGATTGTGAAACTGCCACCAAGTTTGAGAGATTTCCAAATTTATATCGACCATATCCTGCTTGTGCATGAAAGTGATGTCGAAATTGGTTTGTGAAATTTTATCCAGGCAACAACCAACCAAACACTTTATCATGGCTAGAAAACTACATTTTCACTCAACACATCACAGTATTGGAGCTGGGTTTCTCGTCAACTGCAACTGCTTAGCTTACAACCGTATCGTCACTAGGCTAGGTAAAATCTTAATTGCAACATCGCGCGAGGCAAGTTAATCGTTTAGTTGGAGTCCTCCTAGTTAGTGTTTTTTAAAATCCAAGGACAAATAACAGCGGTTACCCAACGTGACAATAGTTTAGGGGATGAACACTTGAAGACTGAGCGTTGAAACTAAAAGATCTGTGCGCATTTGACAGTTCATCTATTTTTTGTGTTAGATATCACTCACATCTAAAGCAGCTTTCGCACTCACGTACACTTTTCAGTCAATTTTTTCAAAGAGGCACTAGACTCCAGTTTCGTTCTCATCAGAGCTTGTGAGCAGTGCATATCCTTGCCACTGCCGGGACTAGAACTCTGACCAGACTTTCATCATGCAATCGTGTTTACCACTACGCCATTCACCTCACATTAGGCACGACCGAATTGTCATTTGCGAACTGTCAACCATTTTCGCTTGTGAGCAGTGATCAGATTTCGTGGCCGGAGTTCTAGGCCCAGCTGTGGCAAGGAAAGGCAGTACTGACAAGCGTTAACCTGAATAAAACGCGAGCCTAACAATTCATTTCGAAACAGACCGGCTAGAAAGTACAGCTCAAAAAGAAGCTTGCTATCGAATGTGATTGTTGTCCAACGTAACTATCAACCAAATGCTCGATTACTCACTAGAACAACTATTTTATTTGCTATTATCCGTTGATCATAAATCTTGAACTCTATTCAAAGACATAAATTGTATGGGAAAATCCCAAACGACTGACTGGATACATACAAAGACGATGGTACATAACATGGAAATGTAACATTTGTTAGCTGGCCTGTCAGCTAAGAGAACAAACTGACATTGGCAGCCTAAACATTCGAGACAATAATCGCGTTGAACTATCACTTTGTTGTTTCAGGTTCATATCACAGATTATGTATGTATTCTTCTTTGGTGATAACATCTATGCCACAACGTTTACAGCTTTAATAGATATATTCGTTTCCATGACATTTTGCTAATTCCAAATAGTTATCAATCTTTTTCCGTTTTCAGTTAATCCTAATATCGACTGAGAAATTGGATTCATTCTTAAAAGGGTTCAAAAACACATTGTGTGTTAAATAGCAATTTTTATTCGGTTAGGCAAAAGTTATTTTACTGAATTACATTCTTCAACATACGCATGAATGTATTCTGGAAATCTCTACCTCTAGTTTCACGGTACGGATCGCGAAGAAGCAGTGAGTGGTATTTCATTTTCCAAAGTCAAGTTTGCCTTATAACGTGCGTTGTGCCAGTTTCCACTTAAGCTCATTGTAGTGTGACTGACTAGTTGAGTTTAGACAACATCTGTCCGCAAAATTATGGCCTCTGGCTGGATGTGTACCAATCACGGCAGCTGCTTTGGATTACATATTTGGTCTGTAAGCTGAGACAGAAGGTCAAAGTTTGAATGCATTTGATGCAACAGTTTTTCCAGAAATATGTTTTTAGATGAGACAATGGGACGAGTGGGTAACCGAGTCTAAATGTAAAATTTTCTAGCTCCTGGTGCGAATTGGTAGCTTAGCTAGTAGACCGCTTTCCCGCATTGAGGCGCGGCGTTTCTGTCGCTGATTCGAATCGAGCCGAAACCCTGAATCTTTACAATTAGGTCTCATCTAAAATTATAAATCTTCCAAACAACTTATTAGTAATAAAAATATGTGTTACGTATTATCATACGGATGTATGGATTTCCACATTTTTGGCAAAAACTAACGATGCAAATGACTAATGTTGCGTTACATGGATTGCTGCATACGAAATTACGCTTTTTTTACGGAGGTTGGTGTTAAAAACACACTACCTAGGTTCTAATTCGAACAATCTGTATTGAATCCAGGGAGTCTAATCTACAACGGTGAGCAGTTTGATTTTCAATTTACCAAGCTTTACTTGTCCGCAAGAACACATTATTATGGCTGGTTACAGTACATATCTGGTACTATCGATTGTGGCTTGGATTGAGGCTAAAGTTTATTCGAAGTAGTTTAAAAGTTCAAATACCACACAACGAAGATTGGCAAAATATTGAAGAAACTTTTATCGAATTACATCCAAACCCAACAGTACAACACCCATTAGGAGGTAAGTGTTACCCCAAAATGGATTGAGGATTATTGTTTAAACGTGAATTATTTAGCTGCAATGAAATCGTAATCTGATATAAAATATGATATTCAAATAGAACTATAAAAAGATGCTGAAGACTAAAAATTAGTGGCTGGTTCAAATTTCTTGTCCGTTCGAACGAGTTCACAAAATGACAATGAAATAAATATGCTACACAAAAGTACAGTAGCACACAAAACTAAACAGTGAAATTGTCAAGCTATATGAATGGAAGTTAGAACCGATACCTTATTAAGAACCATCATATTCTCCGAATGTGCTCCAACAATACTCGGATGAGTGTTATATCTCAGTATACCGCCAATGGTTGTTTAAGAGAGGAACAGGTAACGTTGAACCAAATTCAGCGTCTGCTTCAAACCAATATGTGGGTGAATTACATGCTCCAAACATGTGTAACACAACGCTATCGTCATGTACTGTCAAACTGCCCAGTGGCATTACCAATTCAACCATCTGGAATA
>LUCH01000427.1:28566-84966 GCA_013368495.1 Paragonimus heterotremus
TCGCAGGCATTTATGGAAATAGTTTTGTGAATGCTCATGACTTATTGTCCCGTCAACGTATAAGGCAAGTGGCAGAGACCTCATTGTGTCCCTATTTACGTCGATCTCGCTTGCATATTTAAGGAAGTTAATTATCCTTCAAATATCCAACGGACTATCCTTGTGCACTAATCAGTTGTCGGGGATTAGTTGGAATTCATTCTTGAAATCACCCAAAACTAATCGCAGCTGTCACATTCCTATTCACTTTCCAGTGGGCTCCTTTGGGAAAGAAGCACTTGACTCGAGTTTCGCTCTTATTTTAGCTCGTCAGTAGTGCATCTCCTTGCCATTGCCTGGACTAGAACTTCGGCCACTCTTTCATCATGCAACCGTGTTTACCACTGCGTCATTCACCTCATATTAGGCGCGACCGAATTATCATATGTTAACTGTCAACCATTTTCGCTTGTGAGCAGTGATCGGGTTACCCGATCGCCTCGAGAGGAGACACGGTCGCTGTGCGCTAAGTCTAATTTATTTCCCTCAATTAGGACTTCCTTGACAGGTCGAACACTCCAATCTCATCAAACCTTCTAGGCGATATTTTAGATCACTTATGAGTAGTCGGGGAATAGGCTAGTTTTAAGTTGGACACCACCGGCGACTGTAAATGTACAAATGTTTTCATATACAGTTGTGAGGTTACTGCATTGTCAAGCATAACGTCGGAAATTAAACTCAGCATATACACCCACCAACCTTCAGTTAAATTCATTTGAAAATCTGAATTTTCGGACATTCGCGGTGACTACCCTTGAAGTCTACCATCCTCGTCTTTGTCTCCGTTAAACAACGCGGAGGCTTATTGCTACATTTGTGTTGATGTTTAGTTTATGAACCCCACTTGTGGTTTTCATAGTTGGGGGTTTTATCTGGTGTCATCCGCAGTAGTAAGTACCAACATGCTCAGAACTGCCGTCCACCATCTATCCGTTGGCCATCTGAAGCAATTATTTGCACCGTTCTGTCTGTTCTTCATTCTCAACGCGTTCAAGTGGCCCAATTCATAATTGTTGTTGTTACCAGTATACTAATTCAGCAACAATCCAGTAATGGTACACATCTGGTTTTATCCTCTTGAAGCATCTTTTGTCTTACTGCTTGTTTTGATATTCACTCTGCAACGGTCGAAGCATCTGCCTTATCTATGTTCATCCATCTGTTTGCTGTCCATAATACTTCCTCCGCAGCCAGCTACCACTTCGTCTACTATATCTGTTTAATTATTTTCTCATTGCAATGTTCACAGCCATTGAGATATTTCACATATCTTCCAACTCCGGCATCCTCTTAAGAGCTTACCAGACTACATTTTTTTGGTGAGAGTGTTAATATCAGATTCGTTTTGAATGAACCAAGATACTTGGTAATCTGTTTTATCAGCAACAGCTGTTTGCTACGTTGATCCGACTCTGGAAATACCCCGTCTGACACCTATTACAGTGTTGTAGCAAAGACCGAGGGATGCATTTGTTGTTAGAATTAGGTCGCTATGATAAGACGGATTGCTATGGAGGCCGGTTGGGATCTGAAACGCAGCTACCCGCGCCTACTTTGAAACCACTCACACCAGCTTTGTATAATAAATATATTAACTGCCCCCTCAAAATTTTTAATGAAATCCTAACTTTTTTCTCAAACAACTACAGCTAGGGGATTGACATCCCTATAGTACTAACTGTTGTGTCCACGAAATAAAACTGACCAGAGATTATTTGAGACACTTGTCAAAACATATGTGAAGATACAGAACAACGAACGTGGATTCTATTTTACACCGCCGAATGATCTCCGCATTCGATGTAGACGAGGTAATGTCAGTTTCTTTGTTTGCACGTTCCACGAAATACATAGATACCTTTCCAACCAAAGCTTTTACTCACTGGCTCTTGTCAGTTGTTGTTAGTTTAGACATGCCCGTCTCCGATTTATATTTGAAGTTTGTCGACCGCCATAAAAGAATCTTTCGTCAGACTTGATAGTTATGTTTATAGATTCGTGCATGCTTTGTAAATTAGGCGTAATAATGATGATATCATTATTGAGGTTAAGTTATGTTGCTCAATTTCACTTGTCGTGCAAACTAGAAAAGAAAGAGCAGTCAGCTAACCCAACTTCAGTCTGTTGCACTGTTCTGAATCAATAACAAGCAACCATTCTGATTATCTGTTCGGGTTGTCTCATGTAAAAGCTTACATTAATTGCTACATTGAGAGATTCAAATGTTTATTAGGCAATCGAGCTTCGCAGAGGTACTTCGCTAAATCGAATTTATGTAGATGCACAGAGTCCGCAATCTCTCCAGGATAACTGTGGAGATTAGCACATCATTTATCTATATATCTTGTGAAAAATGAAAATAAATATTCCGTTGAGGACGGTTTGCTTTGTTCAAAATATACAGGGAATGAATTGCCTGGCAGTAATCGAATTGTTGCGTAGTAGCATTATACAGAAATACGTAAAATGTATTGAACACTGACGAACATTTTCCTCTTTGTGTGATCACTAAGATTAGGATCGTAATTTGTGTACTCTATGAATGCCTACTCTCTTTCGAACTGAGTGGTTACCGTCCATAATCGCGTTTTGTGGACCTGCATATGCACAGCCCAACCTTCGAGTACAATGTAACCGACAAACGGTTTAAATGTTTTCGCTCAACGAATGCTCATTTGTGATGAAGAAAGAATCACAGCATCATGAAACTGATTTGGTTAATATTGCTTGTATTTTACTCCGAACATTTACAGTAAAATTAAATGCAACGAACAGTAAGCTTGGTTTACAGTAGGGGATCTATTCACAACATTTTTAACCATAAACTACTTGACATTATGATAGTCATTGGTTGACGCATTGGTGAATAACTGTGCTTATGAATTCCTTTGCAGACATAATGCCTATCATTGAAGGTAATTAGGTCCTATATACACAGGTTACCTTAGTACCACGTGGTAAATAGAAGCGCAACAAATTACGGAACTATATAGAGCCATAACGTGGATTTGTGCGTATCTGAGTAGATGGTACGTCATAAAACATAGCATTGTGACTGCATATTTGTTAGGACCCACCACTGTTGTGCCCCTCCGTTCAACAATGAGAGCATTTTGTTTCTCGTTTCATAATCCAACAATAACGTAATAATTTGGTTTAGCTGCGTCAGTATTTGAAGCTCGGAGGTGAAGCTTTTCTGTTAGTTTAGTAACATTAGTAATACAAAATGTTATCGCGTGGAAGGGTTTCACTATGAAGATTGAAATGATTATAACAGTTCGTCAAAACATTCTCATGAAGCATGCTTTCTAAATCGTGTTATCACAGTGAATGTGTTTATTTTAACTGAATATCCAAAAGGACAAAGTTACACGTAAGGTTACAAATCACGATATTTATAAATATGGTATGGTATGTTATTGCATACGTCCATTCAACTAAATAATCTTTTCTTTCGAGGTATAAAAAAGCTGCCGGATGGTAAGCACAATCAAGCTAGACTAGACATTCACTGATAGGAAAACCACTCGTGTCCGTCTTGTACGATTAGAAATTTACCAAATATGATCCCATATTAATTCACATGTAGTGCATTGTATAAAATTTTCAAATAATTGCGTATTCAGTAAATATATTTGCTGACCGATGAACAGTTTGTTGAAGCCGGTCTGTCCTTCAGTCACAGACTGTACATGTGTTGCGGACATTTATGTGAATGCTTTACGCAGTTCCAGATTTTAAAACGAAAAGAAATCGAGTAAAACAATTAATCTTGTGTGAACATTTTGGAAAAATTAATTTTCACTTTACTTTATTTAGATCTGTCAGCAGACGCGCACTAATACAACTACATAATTCTATCAGAACTGCCCGTCCACCAGATTATTCTTGTAGGCATCGGTGTAGGTGGGCGAGTTACACAAATGTCGTATTTTGTAGCCAAGACAAGAATAAGAAAACTAGGTATAATGTTGCCAACAAGTGTTTGTTAATCTGTGAGTCAGACGTTCAGTCATCACTGAAAAATAACGTGATAAATGTTTGTCGTCCGATCCATGGATCCTAACCAATCACTCAAGACAGTGGTTCTCACAAATCATTAGTTTAGGTTTGGGAGCATCTGTAACAGACGCGGTGTACGTCACGAAGCCCACCTGCCTCGAAGCTGCATCCTCAAATATGCTGAACCTAATCGATTACACCAACTCAACCCTGATTATTGTCTGTGACAAGTGTTTGATTTAGCACGCCGACCATTGTTGGCACATCCTTGCTTTGTTCTCCCTCTTCATATGACCGTTTTATTTTGACTGCCGTTCGAAAACCAGTCTTTATTAAGTCGGCTATTGGCAACAAACACAATCCGTTATGTTCGTTCGTAAGGCTTAAGGAAAACGAAGATATTCCCTTGAAATTCTTGGGGGTTATACTTATTTTTGAGCAATTGATAAAGGCTACACAGCAAATGCGTTCATTAAAATGGTCGTGAGTTATTACTTTCTTCCGAAATGCATTGTTCAAACAAAACAATCCGTAGCTTTTCTGCACGTCTTACGTTGTAGTTTCGCAGATTTATTCAAGATAGGTTCGGACACGTTTATGGAGTTTAGACGCACAGTGCACAAACTAACACAATTTGTTCAACATTAACTGAGATTTCACGTGACTGTTGATATAGTTTGTCGAAACCACAGCGAGCCTTTAAATCAAATTGAATCCCTCGATCTGAATGTGCGTGTCTGTTGATGCATTTCTGAACGTCGACGTTAATAAACCATAATGTAAGATATTTTACACTGAACCGGATATCAGAATATTGCTAACAATCTTTCTACATGTCCCCATTCCTAACCGCACTGAGACTTTCCAGGTCATAACTTACAACTTATTTGTCACATTAACCGATCACACTGCAACCCCGCAGTTCATGTCTGTGTTCCCGTCAGCGTTATCAACAAATAATTCGGTCTAGTCCGGCGGAATTTTATTTTGGCGATTGCATTTGCCGAGTGAAATAACATGGAAGTGAATACAGCATGTGGTGTGGGCTACTTATTTACGTGTACCAGTGAGTAGTATGTGTTTGTTGATTAGCTAACGATGCATTAGCAAAAAGTGTGGGACATCCATAAACTTGCTCACTTTGCTCACGTGAACATGTGTCTACAATTACCAGGCCGTCAATCTATCCAGTTAACAGCCCGGATCGTGTGACCTACGGATATTCATTCGTTTTGAAGTTTATGCACATATCTGGATTTCATCGCTGATTTTATTGAAAGCTTGGGGGAACTGTTGTCAGCGGAAGACTATTCGGCACAATAATCGAAGTTGGGAAAGCCCAGTTTTCAACATGTTCATTTATCCATGATGTTTTGTGGAATTCGCTCATAATCATGTCACATTAGACGAACAGAAACTGTGAGCATGAAGTTGGTCGAACCTGAATTATCCGCATACATTTTGTCAAAGACACTAATACCAAAAATGTTCAGGATCGTCGAAATCGTGTTACTTTCGATAAAGTGTTTGCCGTAGTGGTAAGCATGAAATCTCGTCTTGTCCGAGGGGTTTGTGAGAACAGTCAATAAGTAGGTATGGGGACTTACAGGTGGCATTGGTGTTACACTGTACGAATATGTGCATTTTTCCATCACAACATAATGTTTCCGTTGACCTCGTATTCTTCTCTCTGAAAGTTCAATACTCGTTGAAATGCGAACAAGATAAATGTATCGCACGACGAAATTTGTAGTTACCAAACTTTTTGATTGGTTTCCCATCGTGATATTACAGGTATGAACAATTATACTAAAAGTGAGGAAATATTCTGTAACGAGCAAAACTACAGCTAAGCTAATTTTGAACAAATCATTACCCGTGCAACTTTTGCGTAGGTCAAAATTATTCACGGTTTCTCATGCAATTATTGCTTACGAAACAATTATTTTGCAAACGTTCCAAAGTACTCAAGGTGTTCACATTGTATAAAGCTGTTAAAATCAAAAACATATGTGGAGTGCATTTTAGATTCATAGTCCTGTAATTCCGGCACAGATAACATAACACAAGGTTGTAAGATATATATTATTGAATATACCTGAAGTGATAATGTTTTTTTACTGAGTTGACTGTTTTCTATGAACCCGCCATTGTTTACAGGGGAGTTTTCGTAAACAGCACAAGTGTGACAGACTGTCAACAGTGAAATCCAACTTGTGTGCGTCACTGAACAGTATGCAATTATATAATACTCCTCTTTTGCCTCAATTGCGAACCAACGGAGACTTCAGACGAACAAACAGTGACTAGCTTAGTAGATCTGTGTTTTGCGTAACGATTTCAATATAACAAGTGAAAGCTGGAGCGATTTTTAGTTTCAGATAATTCTTCATCTGTACGTGACTGTAGGTGTAGACATTGTGGATTTTGGAGGTGGACTCCAAATGCTCACACACGACCTATCCTCACCGTTTGTTTCAGCCACAAAGTCCCGAATGAGTAGACAGACGAAATGCGACTGTCGGAGACAACTTCAGTTTGCTCCAGCGATTCAACAAACCGAATATAGATGTCATAGTAGGCACTTCAACGTATGCAATAAGTGGCTATTCGAAAACGAACGAATTTTACGGGACCGAGAAGAGTTATTTACAGTTGAATCTGCGTCATACGTTACATTATTAAGAGAAGGGTGATTTATTGACTCCACTTCCAACATTCCACTAATATTGAGATTGCCAAAGGAAATAGGATGGAGCAAACAGAGCGGGAGCAAATTCCCAGCACGGCTTTCAAAGCGTGTTGGAGATGCATTTCAGTCGGCAGCAAATAACAGGTGGGTGATTGTAATGGACGGTAGTGTCATGGCTTACTTAGAGCAGAACATACTATCCTATGTTTCAAATGAGAATGCCATTTTCACTAAATTGATTACCGAACGTTGGAGGTACTAGACAGCAGCTAAATTTGGGCTGTTAGCATAAATAATTCACATTGAAGGGCATTTTCAGGTAACCTTGACCACACTTTCTAAGCTTTTGTGTAAAATCTGATGTTAAACTCACAAACAGCTCGGGAAATTTCGTGAATTACTCCCGGACCTGTACATGACAATAATTTGATGGGTTACTTACCTGTAACTCTATGTGTGTAAGTGTTCGACCTTTGTACTAAACGACATTTGAAAGGCATTAACACTGACAATCATAAATAACTTTTCTCGAGGGATTACTGAATTGTGTGTCAAGATGATATTATATGCTTAGGTACTTACTCTTGAGACTCTAACAAGATACGAATAATAAATCCAATTTCAGGACGCAATAAGGGTGCTCAAGGTAAACACAGATTTTGTCTTTGGACTTATCAAAATTGCCCAGACTGGTTTTTCACGATGTGTGAAAAATTCGTTTGTCTCACAAAGATATTTAAATGACGCATACAGCAGAACAAAAACCCAGATGGATTTCGCATGTGAAGTGTAGAGCTTGAAAATTATGGCGTCATCTTATTTTATACATCATGTTTTAGACTATTTTGATTCCCTCCACGAAAATCTTAAACCCTAAGCAATGTCAACATGATAGCATAAAAACTACATTGAGTGAGCGGATGATTGGGTCAAACTGAACAGTCGTCTTAACCTGACGGACTGAATGAGTGATGTCTTTTATGACAAAGATATTCTGAAGTGCGATGGGCTTGTATCCTTTGACGAATTGACATTATTTTCCGTCATGCCGGAAATGTGGTACTTCACGTCATTTCTGTAATTATGAACAACAGCACACTGTAAAATTCAGAATGCAGTTCCCAGGGATCTTGGTTTACTTCAACAAAAATTGAGAGAAATTTTGAGTATGAAAATACAACCGTCAAATCATTTGTTTGCATTATACTTCGACTGATTGAGATAGACGTTTGTTGGATCAACAAAGTATATTTCAGCTGTGATTACTTTTCCGATTCACTCTCCATCACCGAAATCAATTCAAGATTTCCTTTTGTGGAAGCTGGGTAAGACAATCCTCATAAAAGTTTGTTCTAGCTGTCGCAGATTTCCTCGAAGGTATTAGTGACAATTCAACTTAAATGGTGTTCCATCGTTTTCCAATTAATCTTGGGTGGTCTGCAGTCACAACAATGCATTACTATTGCGCATTTTGTCTACTAAATCCAAGTATCCAAAAATAAACACTGGACATGAAATCGGCTATTAGACGAGTGACTACATTGAATCCAACTAAGTTCAACATGACAAGCAAGGAAGAATGTTATGTCATCTGAGGCAGTTGTACACATTAAGTGGCGTGCTGCGAGCGAAGACAGTCGGGAATTTTTAATACCGGGTAAATAGTAAAGCATATATTGCCTTCTCTACAACTGATTTATGGGCAAGGTATGCACGGATTATAAAGTTGAAGATGGGTTTCCAAAACAGAAACATATTTTTGTTGACAAATGAAAGGGATGAATAGGGTACTGTTCCTAACATACACTGATTGGCAATCATCGTTTATTTCCAAGGCTAAATAAAATGCCAGTCTTTTAATTTCCTCTTCAGTTTAGAGTGCTGCCTAGTTCAGCTTTAATTAAACTAATGTTCGAACGGACAAAGGCTTCAGAAGAAGCGTGATCATATGACACGTGGTCTGAGATACATCCATATGAGATTGCGTGGAATAATTATTTTTCTGAACCTAGATTTTTATCGGTAACTAAAAATTAGTACTCGTTTTTGTTGCGCTATTCACGACAGTTGAGCTTATTTGTTAAAAACCATCAAACAATTCTAGATACCAGTGGAAAAATCAAGGGTAAGACTGAAACGTCTAATTTTGAAATGAAACTAGCTTCCTCAGCTATACTTGTTAAGTTTATAGAGTGTTTTTTTAGCATACGCTTATGTAAAACAAACGGTTGCACCAAGCAGCGACAGTATTTAGTGACAGTCAGGAGAATGATGCACTGTTTGTTTACACCCTATTAAGACACGCCTAATGTCATCGCCAGCATACAGTAATATATTTAACATCCGTAAAGTTAAACACATTTAGTCTTGTTTCACTATGATGAGTCTTTGGGTGACATGAATACCAGTGGCATTAGTAGCACACTGTAGAATTGCACGAAAATGGTTCTCAACAGGTTATATGTGAATGAAGTTGGGTGCTTTAAAGCTCAACTGATATAATTGATAGTGAGTGTTGGAATGATACTGCGACGTGACATAATGTTTAAGTGTGCTGAATACACGTGTGTCCCGACTACTAGTTATCATTAATTTCGGAAAAGTATTCCGGAATGACAAAGTGTAAGGAAAATTAAATGTGGATTGACGTTGTCAGTGAAAAAAAATTATTTCATGGGTTCTGTAGTTTGGAAACCTTATGTTTCATCTCATAAATTGATAATAATGTTTGAATAAAAGAGAATGAAATTTAAACGAACTTTTCAATATTCACTCTGTTCCACTATAAGACGTAATATATTTTAATGACTAGGAATATGCGCTTTTAGTACTGGGAAAAGTTGTTTGACTACTCGGATTGTCTGGAGTTAAATTATGAAGTGACGGACCAACCGATTGCAGGACATCATCGTATGCTCAGAAAAATACACTTATTCCGTATCACTCCGGGTTTGGAATTCCATGGGGTTATGTTCAGCTGATAGCTAATAATTCAGAGGTAAGACATCCTGCGTTTAATATTCGAATTAGTGAAATCGAAACACTGTCGTAAAAATTAGCACCACTTGTAAGACATGTGTTTAACTCAGTCTCACGCAGGAGCCAAGATGACATTCACATTTGTTATAGTAATCTAATTTAAATATCTTCGATGATTGAGAACGAGCTGTGGATGTCAATTTCCAGTTTCAAACAAGTTTAGTTTACTAGGAATTGTAATTCCCGAAGTTAATGGACGTGATGATTTTTTCCAATTGGTTGGATTCACCAATGTTGTTGTGGTTTTGTTCCCTCACTTTTATTTCTTTACAAAATATTATTTACGGACTGACTCATAAGATGAAGCATTATCTGGTGAAGCCCGTCTAAAACCGATTGCAATCTAGTTTTTAACTTTACGGCTATCTACGCTTTCAGATAATGTTTGAACAGTCTGTTAAAAATTGGTCAAGTTTCATGTGTGAAGAACTGACCTTTGACCTTGCTGCACTATGGTCACACCGGTGATAGGTGGGAGCAACCAATGGCCTACTGGTGATTCGGTGAGCAAAAAAACACGTTCGTCATAAAAAGCGACAACGTACTACCACATTTTGTTCTGAACGGGTGAATGAAGTGTAACCGAATGATGCACCAAGGGAGCAGAAACTGTGACAAATCACAGCCATAGGCACTACTGTGAAGTGAATCCAACTGGAAGAGGTAGAAGTGATACATTTCAGTCAGCAATAGTAGTATACTTGTTGTGTTTTCGATAAGCAATAGCCCACAAAACGTTGATCGGAATCCCATACTAGTGACTCCGTGGTAAATGTTATACATACCATAACATAAAATGAGTCCCAACCATTCAGTAAGTGATGTGACGAGTGCCAAGCTTGAACTACCACAAAGAACAATGAATCTGCCTAAATATGGATCACGTCACCTGTACAGACCAGTGGTAATGAAGGACTTTCTGCAAAAAAATAATGCTTCAAATTGTTTGAATGAATAACGTAGGTACTTGCTAAATTTTTTGGCGGTAAAAACGTGTAGATCCTGCGGAGTGCTCATTCATAAGGCAACTGTTCATCGTCGTCAATTCTGATAAGTGGAATTTCATTGAATCGGCATTCCCTTCAGTTGTTACCATTTCTAAACGCATACCTCGGTGCGCGTGAACCGTTTGAATAGAACAGGTACGATATGCATAGAGTCTACAAGATGATTTATTTGGAATTGGGTGACCAAACTGGTCCGATAAAAAGGCCAACGTTGATTTGTACTAGCGATGGGACGGCAAAATACGCTTAGCCTACAAATTAATTTATTGCGCGAACTTCCGTACAGGTCATGTTAAAAATTGAACCACAAACGCGTACACTTATTTGCACGGCTGATGTGCATTCACATACAGCTGGTGACAGTACGTTATCATTTGCTCCGGTGGAACTTCTTCCATAGCAAGTACAAACTATCCCAATAGTCTTCTCTTGTCCGTCGTCTTCTTGGCGTTGGGGCTTGGCCTTTTGTTTCTGAATGTCGCTTGTGAGTAGTAGTAGTAGTAGTAGCAGTAGTAGCAGTTGACTCTGTATGGACGACTGTATAGGCAGGTGCACAGAAACAAATAAATGGGCCAGCAAATCTTTCAGATTGGACAATGGTAGAATCCGCGCAATGCTTTAAGTGGAACCTGTAAATGTGGTTGCTGTCAAACATTAACTTTAGCTGAAATTCCAAATACGAATGCATCGCATAGTTTTAAGCACAAATCACTTCCCTAAAAAAAGAGTGGCCATTTGACAATGTTAAGGTGTAATTTTAAGGATCATTTTATTTAAAATTAAAATTCGAAGATTTTACGGCAACTTTGCTTGTTTTAAATTTTTAAAAGTGATACTCCTCCCCTGACACAAATCATAAGATAGATTCCAAAGCCTTTATAAACATCTGAGTAAAAAAATACACGCCGTTTCGGATTTAGAGCAGAATACATGCTATATTTGAGTAAAACAGTGCTTTTCTCGCCCATGAATTTGTATTGTAGCGTTCAAAATAAACATTTCCATAAGTAAGATATTACAGTTTGATAATTGGCTTTGTAGGTTTTGTTTAGTGTAATAATCTAGAAAACGTCATTCCACTGCATTCAATAATTCCTCATGTTAGAATACTATAATTATTAGGGATGAATGCATTAAAACATTGCCCTAGACTAGGAAACATTATTTTCAATGATAAAAATTACTGATGAGTAGTCGGGGATTTGGTTAATTTTAAATTGAACATCACCCACAATTGATCGCAGCTGTCGCATTCCCATAGACTTTCCAGTCGGCCCCTTTCGAAAAGAAGCACTAGACTCGAGTTTCGCTCTCATTAGAGCTCGTCAGTAGTGCATATCATCGCCACTGCAGCCGGGACTTGAACCACGGACATGTTGTTCATGAGGCAACCGTGTTTACCACTGCGCCATTGACCTCACATTAGGCACGACCGAATTATCACATGTGAACGCTCAAACACGGTTGCCTCATGAACAGCATGTCCGTGGTTCAAGTCCCGGCTGCAGTGGCGATGATATGCACTACTGACGAGCTCTAATGAGAGCGAAACTCGAGTCTAGTGCTTCTTTTCGAAAGGGGCCGACTGGAAAGTCTATGGGAATGCGACAGTTGCGATCAATTGTGGGTGATGTTCAATTTGAAATGATAGCAATGTCCATAAAGAATATGGCTTTTTTACTTGATAATTTATACTGGAAATTCATTGCACATTGATTAAAAGTCCTCAGGCAGATGATTCACTCAACAAAATGGGTAGCGACTTGCATAAATGGTGCTCAGTACAGTCAGCTTAGTTCTAAAAAATAGGCCTTCCAGTGGCGTAATTTTTGTATACACTTTCAGCACGAACACATAAAATTAACAATGGATGTTTTGTTAGGTTTTCGTTGAAAAGGAAGACTTGTGTCTTTAGTAAAAACTTGTAACCCGTCGACATTTGTCAAGATAATCAGAAGACATTGCTGAAGTCATGTCAGACCAAATAAAGTTACAACTTAAATCACGTTGAAAAGGAAAACGGGTTTATCATATAAAAAGCTACCAGAAACCGGAGGAAACAATTTTTAGAGGAATAACAAAAAACTCCACACCTCGGTGGTTAGTTCACTTTTCTTAAACAAACAACATGCAGGTTACCAAGTATATGACGTTATAATGTACAGGTATACAGTAAACGTTAGCAGCAAACAATGTTCACGACTGTCAAAGTCGAACCAGTTGTGTGTCATTTATTCGAGGGAGTAGGCAATCCAGATGGGTTACAGTATGCAGGTAAGAAACGTGCGTGATTTGAAACATTTGATACTGTGAGGTGACGTATGCCAATTAGGCGAGTTGAACGGACATCAAGGTAACGAGTCAGACAAACGTTTGGATAAGTCTAAATGCAGGGGCTATGAAGTCGTAAACAAAACTGTCCACATGTTGATTACAAATAGTCAGGTGTTACTAAACTAAGGAAGATCCTGAACGTCATTCACAGGGAGACATGCAAATCGACAAGTAAACAGAGCAATGGTGCAAAAAAGCAAGCCCAAAAGGAACACTACAGTCATTTTCTGAGATGCAGACAGCGAACTCAGTCAGTTTACACATATTGTAATATTCGTAGGCTCAAGAAAACAGGGAAGAAAATGTTTAAGCTTCATAAGTTAGTAGCAAGGTCGACACCTAATTGTTTTATAGAACTTTCGTAGGAATTGTTGGACTCTGGTTTATATGACAGTTGGAAATGTTTATAAGAACATCAGCCAGCAGTCGTCAAGTAGAGAAGCGCCATGTGCTACATTTGTCAGGAGTAAAAATTGGTTTTTGATACCAGCTGAAAAGAAAAATATTAAACACAGTAATTCGTAAGTGGTGACCGACTTTCAAATAATTTGAATGTTTGCTTAATGTGGCGTTGTTTGCATGTTTATGGGGAATGAATGCATGTTCAAAACATCATGCAAGAAGATGACATAAATGGTCGTAAGATAGGCAAACTTGAGGAGATTTGGACGGAAAACAACCTAGGCCATTAATAAAGTAAATGCTATTCCAGTGTTCAGAATGATTTCAAAAGTTTCAAAATTGAGCTTTACCAAAACTGTTGGCCAGTCTGATGAAAATGGCTTCATACGAAGAGAGTTTGCGTTTTATATAACACTCCCCTTACACTCAAAGTGAGCCCGGAATGCTGTGAACCTCCGTTAGTGGTGTCAACTAGCTTGAGTGTGCGATTTTCTAGTTGTTCCTTCAATGCACAAAGTATCAGACAAAACATACTTGACCAGCACGTGACACGGTGGTTAAGTTCATAATTCACTATTTGGACTGGTCAACAGCTGACTTTATTTTGCTGGCGGTACAAGTCAGTTGTGCATTATGTTTTCGGGATAATGAAAGAAAATAAATGAAATCTAAGGTTGAATTACATAGTTTTTCGACAACAAAAACGGTTTTGCATCGTGCATTCAATCCCTGATTTGCTCTTTGTCAATGTATCAGATATGGCTGATTTAATCAATGGTAAGCTAAACAACTATATAGCAGAATAATGTGAACAATAAAACACGACAATTAAGGTTTAGTTATATTTAATCTACAGTTAATTTAGTTCACAAGCATGCGATTTAGAACGCTGTAAAAAACACTACCGCAACCAGCTTCGAACGAAACCATGTGTTATGAAGTCACGAAAAGAGGAGGTTTGACGAACTCCATCAGACAGCCTCCAGATGTCTAACACGATTATGAACCAAACATGAAGATAGTTTTCTCGACGTAAAAATAGCAAGAACGGTCCATAGATAGAATGAAAATAAGAAATCAAGAGTCAACGTCGTCACTTCTTATGTAAATGTCTTACACAATGAATAACCAAGGTATCCTCGATCACATGGCAGCATGTTACGAGACAAATAGGACTATGTCGATTTACATGCATTAGCAATTGATTCATTACCTCTGCCTCATTTGCGTAAATTTAATGAATATTACCGGTAACAGGTAAACAGTAAAACAAACGTATCCGCTTGATTGTACTAAAAACATTGTTGCTTGAACTAGCTGCGGTAGTGTGATGCAAACTAATAGTTGAAAATACACGAACTATGCGCAACTGTGATAATGAGGTCTGTGAGAAACAACTTCAGTTTGTAGGAAACCGTCAAATGACTACCCTCAGGGAAACTGTCACATGATGTAGATGAGTTTAATCTATGCACAGTCTAACTCGGCCAACTTGATATAGAGATACAAACACGGAAAGAATCGTGCTTAGTAAACACGTACGTATTTTCCATAGGACTCTTAAATGCTTACTTATCCTTGTCATGTTGAGTAAGTATACTGGACCTGCCAAATTGTCCTTGAGACTACTATGCGTCTCGTGATTAGGTGTGAACAGATGACTATTGTACATTATGACAGACTTCACCATGAATTCTTCGGTAGTTATGCTAGAATTTATAATGGTTTACATCTAATCGCAGCAAAAATGGCATGTAAGTTTTGGTACCCTTATATTTACCAGTTTCATAATGAAGTGCTAGTAATTATGGAAACCAAACCTATTCGATTAACTTGCATCTCAACAGTAAAATTGTAGGTGACAAGAAAAAACCTTAACTAATTACACGATAATTGTTATTTTTCAATCTCTTTTAAACTGAGAGTTTTAAAAGTGCATGAAAACGCTTCGATGAAGATAAACACAAACCAGAGTTCATTGCGAAGAAAGTACTGAGAAGTAGTCGTGCATCAATACTAGAAAGCAACTGTTCAAATGAATGATGTCCTGTTTTGAAAAGTAACGTTACCTGAACCCTGCTGATCTTATCGTTATTGGGTATTAATCGATACTCCTCGTTTATTTTTTATCTACGCAGTACTTCAAGGTTAGTAGTGTTTCCAGGCGTTTCCAGGTCTGCTTCGATTACAACCATCCAAAGTGTGACACTCACTTTTCACCCGGTTAAAACAGCTTCGTCTTTCTTCTTTTGAGTCCAAATGGTTTTGCCGAGTCCTTTTGAAAGATCGATAACAGAGAAGTCTCTATCCGTTAGCACTTTTTACAAAGGACCACTTTCTTACAATAGTCAATTACGTTCTATCCTGTGAAACTCTATCAGAAACGACGGGGTTAGAGAGACTATCCATAAAAGTTGATCAGGAATGATGGTTCTTGCATTTGCTCGGCTTATTTTCTTAGGAGGGAGACGTGACGTTTGCTATCACGATTTTTCACCTTGAAAACCGCAGTACAGTCTATGTGAGACGGATGATCTGAATATTGGTTAGAAAGTTCGGCTGGCCTCTCTTCTTGCTGAGGTCACATGAACAATGGATGCCTTAGTCCTTCAGTTCCATTTCAGAGAGCATGCAGATATTCTGTTGCAAATACAGCTTAACATGCACAATGCTCTTTTTAAGTCATCACTACTAAATCACAACAAAGTAAAATGACGGAGCATGGAATAGAATAGTATACGCCATTGTCTGGACTGTCAGTTTGTTTGAGACAAAGTGATGTGCACAAAAGCAACCCTTATCAATAGCGAATACTTTAAATACATGTACAGGTGTGTAGTGGTTATTCTATGGGACGACGTCAATATGAAACATTCATGATAAATGTGTTTTTATCCCAGAACATGGAAAGAAGTCTTTGTTTAGATTTTCATTGCTAGCCTACCCAAAAACCGCATGGCGATTTAATCGGCCAATGTAAGACCCAATCCACTGGACGGATAGATGAGACGGGTAGTAACATTAATTCAGAGATTGTGATTGTGTGATTACGTGAGGGCTAGCTGTGTCAGAACTGGGATGGTTCTCATCACACATCACTACCTTTTAGGGGGTATATGATGGAGAAAATGAACAATATGGATTACGTGAAAAATATTTGGTCGAGCGTTGCTTTAACAACGGACCACAACCAATATAATTAAGTTAGTATGCTGAATGTGCCATTATTAAGCGAACATTGATGATATATTGTGCAGTGATTGAGACTTTCCTTGTTGCCTTGAGATATGCCATGCCTACATATTGTCGCACATATTTGTATATCTTATATAACTAACAAGAAGAGACGTGTAACCAAACTTCTATCATTCTCGTGCTGCCTGCCTCTTTTTGTTAAGACGTTTAATATCGAATTATTATTTTCCCTTATATACAAGCGCTCAACCGTTGACAACTTCAGAGTTGCATGCATAATGTTACATAGAAGACACCCTCATATTATAAAACATAGAATCACTAAATGTGATTTTGACCGGTTTCTTTAATCTGTTGATGGGTGATATTCTTGGAGTTTTACTAATGTGAAATGCACTGAACAGTCGTGGAATGAAATGTTTGGTGGTGCTCCAGCTTATGCGTGAAACAATTGGTCAGATAGTAACCTCTCAAACCGTAAGTATTTGGCAGTATGCCAAGCAACTGACGAGTGTAAGAGTTTGGACTTGTGGACTGAGCGTCATCTCTTTCACCTGCGAACCAAACTAACGAACCTAGTTATTTTGTGAGCACTATTCCACAGTTAAGGAGTAATTAATTCTGAAACCATTAAAAATGGACATTTCCTGCAGAAATAGTGAGATATTTGGCTCCAACTCTGAAAATCGAGAGGGGCGAAGGAACTTTCTGAGAAACGCCAGTAAATATGATGACGCAATAATTTTCAGCGCAAAAGATGGTGTGAAAATAATAGACCTGTCGGAATCTTGTCTGACTTTTCTCGGAGAAGTGTAAGTGGCTCATAAAGAACACAGAAATATTATAGAAATGAAGCAAAGCATAAAGAAAAATTGGCCTAATGTCAAATGAAGAGTTGTGGATAACTGATGTCAACCTTTATGTATCATTTTATGATCTGTTCTTCTTCCATATGAAGGGGACAAAACGGGAGGAATAGATCAAGCTTACAAAACTACATTAAGAACTGTACTGAACATCTTGGAAGGCGCTTGTGGATTTCGTCTTACAACGTTAAGAGTAGTATGTTTGTTTACGAAGTCTAATATCTCGAACAGCACCCTAATGGAGAACAAAATCAGAAAACTATATCAAAAGGCCCGGGGTGATGATGAAAGCCATCAAGAGTTTCCAAAATATACACCGTTCTTGGTTAACTAACCCTACAACCTAAAAATACCTTATGTTTTATTCATTGGCTTCTGTTGAGACACTGTGTAAAACTTAACGTTGATTCATTTTGTATGCAAATGTGAGACTCAGATGGATTGTTTGACATAAATATTCCTTATATTAAGCCCGAGGGTATTATAAAAGTCACAGATTACTTATGGTTATTGAAATATACCTTTCTACACAATTTTTGGAACAAAGTGAATTTCCAGCGATTTTACTTGACAAGTACTATGTCCTCGTTATCCGTTTCTCAAGCTTTGTTGAACAATATTTTCTCGAACTAGAATACAAGACTCACCTCATAAAAAGTAAGACGACATAGAAACCGATCACAATGAAATAAAACTTTCTCTTTTCAGTTTGTCTCCAAATATTTGCAGTAGTTACACTGTTTTCAGTGTTTACGTAATGCTTTGCTCCCCCATAATACATATATGGTACTGATACTGTGAACGGCGGTTTACATATGATCCAGATTTCGTTATGTACTAGGATGGTAACGATTAGTCCGAAATTTTCGCACAGAAAAGTTACAGTTATTAAATTAGTGGGGTGTGTGATTAAGGTTGCCGTGAATTTTATGTAGTGCTTAATAAAAGACAGAGAACAACACGATTCTCAAAAAAGTGTTTCGATCGATAATTAAAAGTTTTCATCAAACTGTCAAAGTAGTTTGTCTGACTAACCGTAATCAACACATGAACAGAGGAAAGCTTTCTATCTGCATGGAAATAGCGAGACGTGACCTCGTTAGATTACTGCAAATGTCAGTAGTGACAGGATGTGATTATCTCGTGTTCAATATGTGTTTATCAAAGGTGAAAGTCCATCAGTTTATCTTGCGTTCAAATTAATTCTTTGTTGTATACTGCCTGCTCACCAGCTGTTTCTTTGGAATGTATACTAAAGATGGAACAGATTCTGTAAAACCAGTGGAAGTTCTGTGATTAACTGTGTGACCTCCAGGTTATTAGTAGTTTTATATCGTAAACAACTTTGGTCATTCAATCCGATATGTTATACACTTTGAATCAAGAATCTCTTTAAGTGTTATTGCACATCCTCATCTAAGTCGGGGCATATAAAGTTATTTTTGAGAAAATCCACACCGATGAACGTAGAATTAATCAGTGATTACGCCGGATAATTGATATTTTCAAATTTTATCACGGTTAATGGTGTGATATATCCAGTGCTCTTAAAAGTGGAACTGAAACACCTGGAAGTGTTTCTAATGTAGTGAATGTTCCGGTCCTAGATAAATTTTACAGAGTTCGCGGGAAGTCAATTCTTCATTACGTTATTTTCGATAATTCCATTAAATCTGTTGACGAACTGCTCCAAGTTGTCCGTGTGATGGTTCGGTCAGGCATATTGTAAGCATTTTTGACACTGGCTATCAGACCAAACTACACAAAACACTTCGATCCATATACAAGTTCCATTAGGTCCACTCCTGCTCGGTCAGATTGTGCTTGTTATCAACACCCAACACTGTGGTATTCAGAATCTATGATCAATGGTTATGGGCGCGGAAGCAGCTCGTTCACTTGCCCTGGCCATTCATCCCAAACCCACATTAGAAACCCGGCTGAGTACGAACCAACTGACTCTGTCGGCTGTGGCTGACTTATATGTAGTTCAACTCCATTCATATCAAGAACAAACCCTCTTCCTTTAAACTGAGAAATGCTCTAGTTTGTAGGATACATACACATCCATATGACGGAGTTTGCTGATCCAAATAAAAATCACGTGTAGTTTATATAACTTTGGAAGCGTGATGAAACTTACCGTGAACAGCGGAAATATGAAATTGATTTCTTAGTAATAGATGATAATGGAAACTAACGTGCACTGATCTGTTTGCTCATCCTTACAGGTTCGTTGACATCGTCTTTGATTAGCTATCCATTTAGTACACCAAAATAATCTGCACCGAGGATTTCTGGACTTTGCCGTTAGTGCGCATCGGTTAAAACGAAAACCCTTGAGATTACATACAGAGGCACATTCGGGATGCTCAGAGAGATCAGCAGCGAATCCTAGTTGTCGAGAAGATAAGTTTACGGATGATCTAAGCATTTGTCGATTTTGTCCTCTAATCAAGCAAACCTCTCCAACAACTCAGAATATAGAGAACATTGATGCGAAAGACAAAATCCTGTTCAAAACCAATAATTGTGTCTAGTAGTTAGATATTTAGAACATGCAAGGACGTGTTCGTCGAAATAGAACAACAAACTTTACCCACACGGAAATAATACTACACATTCTAAAACAACCACCAAGTGAATCAGCCCACAGTCGGTGAAGTTCAACCATCTGGTTGATACAAAGACCAACTTTCAATTTCTTTCGAATTCAATATCAGGGCAGCTAAATGATTCATTCAATACACAGTAGCTACGACTAACGTATTCAACACAAGCTTACATAATCCGGCTCCGTGCTGTCAAAAGAAATTCATGTCCATCTTGTAAAATCTAAGACAAATATCTGGTCAACCCTTTCACTTCCAGAGTCGCTTTATTAGCCCACGTGTTAGAAAATTTCAATTTTGACATTAGTAATCAACTAATGTCTTAGGCATCTTGCTTCTTCTCGTACAAATGTATACTTGAAAATTTTTGTAACTGCATCGATATGATGAAGACTTATCGAAACCAACTGCTTGTCATATCTGTTTTTTGAGCTCATTTGGCAAGTTGTCACGAACAAAAACACTGGGGCGGATACACGTACTACCGACTCATTTTGCATTAAAGAAGCACTGATTTCTTTCGTAGTGTTGTCTATAATTAAATTTTGACTTTCATTTCTAGCCTACAAGTGCCTTGATGGATGTAAGCATCCCTAGCCACTTTGCAGTGTCCATTTGCACCTATGTATATATGAACATTTGAACAAACCATAAGAGCGCGTCATAATAAAACTTCACGTATAACTCATCCCTCGCAATTTCATGATTTTTGTGCTCCCATTCGTTTCTTAATATCTTACTTTTGATTGCTTTCTTTAAGCAAAATTGAAAAACCAAGGTACGGTTGAAGACCTAAGCCTTCATTCTGTATACCTATTGATAAGTAATCAAACAATACAATCATAAACATCACATGTAAATGTGAAAGCATCCATCCGTTATAAATATTTCACATTAAATATTGACTTCCTCGTTGCATTGTTGGTGTCTTTGTATTGTCATGGACAGTGTTCACGAAACACATTTATAGGTGGTGAGAAAAAAGTGTTTATCAGTGACACTTAAATTGACTGCATGGATCAAACTGGTTTTATGACGTGAACTATCAGTGAGTCTCGTTACTTTGAGCTTTCAGGCCGAAACTTAGTAACCCGTTAGTCACAACGACAAATCCTCATGTCTGTTCGCATCACGAATTTTGTCATCAAGGTTATTCAATGAACTTTATATCTTTTCGGTATTTAAGTTTGAGAGTAGAGTAGTTGATGTAACTGAAGTTAGTGTACACCATCATGCATTCCTCACGGCCAGCTGTCCACTACACAAAATATATGGGTTTGGAGACTGTCGTCTGTTAAGTCACGTTGGAAATAGACTGAGTATACAAACGGTCCTTAAAGTGTCCTTTGACGCCTAACACACTATTAGAATTGTCACTAACTGGATAGGGACAAGGATGAGTTTCGAAAGAAATGCATCTTTCAGAAACTACATTTCACCTTTTCCTTTGTTTTTAGATGATTACGCTGACACTTGTGAGAGTATTACTGATTATCAATTAACGTTGGTCCCAGCTCTGTGGAATGTATTTACGGAATGTGATTTGTGATATTTCAACCCATTAAAATAATGTTTACAACCTTCAAGGTCATTTTCCAGATAAGCTCTCTTTGAAATTTCCAAATAGATCCACCGTAATCTCTTTCTCAATTGCCAAGAAATAACAATGTTTTAACTTATAGACCAATAATGCAAAATTCCTCATAGAGTAGATTGCAAATACAAAAGTACGAGATATGCGTTTAACGGTCATTTTACTGTGGCAAAGTAAACAGTACAGTACATTGTTGTCAATTCACAGACATCTGAGTACTTCTGTGATAACACTTTCTAGTCTAGTCCGGAAACGGTAGTAGGTGTACTAGATAAACTAACCAAGGTGTGGTGAGGCAACCGCTCATCCGATGTACACAGTAGATCATCCATGAAGTAGTGTGAAAAGCAGATCGTTGAACTATAATGGTCATGTGGTTTACAACCGCGTTATAACAGAACAACTCGATTCTACGTTAATTATGAGGTTGTGACGCGTTGAAAGGATTGGGCTGATTGTATTCTTTGTGAAAACAATATGAATTAATGCGGCATGACTTAATGTTAATTTTCAGAGCAACCGTTAGCTCGCATCAAATTTAATCGACTATCAAGCTGCCGCGGCTTTGAATTCGCAAACGACATTAGGGTACTGGTTTCCGTGTGACGTAGAGTGTGAATGGAACAGGTCGTGAAAAACACTTACTTTCACTTCAGACAATTTGCGGGTAGTCAGCGACTCTGCAGCAACGGGGAAGATGACGAATGAAGATTAAGTGGAACTGACGTTGCTAGTCTGAGTTAACAACGTAGATTGACAAGCATTTTGTCAAACTACAGCTAACTAATTAGTTCCATTTTGAAAAACGCTTGGTCTAACAACATGTTTGAAGGTTATTTGACTATCGACCTACGTCGGCGGTTGTTTAGCAATCTTATGTTCAGGCGCATGTGTTTTTCTCCCACTATACATTACAAGACGATGGAATACATTGTCGGTTCAAAAAAGAATGTCAATTCCTCTTTGCGACTTTTGGGAACACCTAGACAGATGTTCAGAATGACGTCAAACTCCGTTTTCATTGCATACCGGCAGGGAAACATTCCCCATTGTTAAGAATGTTACGCGTCCATGTCTCTCTCAAGATTAATCTTAAAATGCCAGCTGACGACCATATTCGACATGAAAAGTATCCAAATGGGATGAAGAGCCATGTTAGTTTAATGATTTCAGCACATTTAAACATCCCTTAAATCAAGACATAATTTCAAGAAGACCCATCTTTGATGTAAACTGTACGCCTGAAATCATCCTCTACCAGACTGGACAACGAAACATACCAGGTTGCACATCAAAAGTTGGAAAAACTTTTACTCTAATATCTCAGTCTCACCTCTATCACTTTCAAGAAAAGTAACAGCCATCACTCAATAATTTAACAAAATAACATTCCAGTTACATCACATTTCATAACTCCAAGTAAACATCATCATTATCATCAAGAATCACCCCAGCAACTGCAGACGGACTAAACCGACCAGTCCGTTTTGAAGACACCTGTGAATCAGAAAGAAAATGCCGTTATGAGACATACAATCGTCTACTACTTTTCAAGTCACACTTTTACCACATAAGAGGCTCGTTAATATAGATATGGTTGTCCAGTGTAGAACTACAATCTGATTGGTCGCAGTGTGTAATTGATAGCGATATGCAAAAATTGGGTTTCCGTTCTGAACCCACGAACGACAATGAGATAGGCAAAACCTGATCATGGAGCCCTTTTACACGTCATTCTAGCTCATCAGTTTACCACCAGTGATGAATTGGCTTCATGTTTTCTTCAAACTGAATAGCGTTCATCATTACCACTAGGTAAGACTGAATGAGTCAAACTCACAACAACAGGGTGGACTGTCGCAACGACCCACCTGCCAATTGAAACATGTGTTGTACTTCGTCAGCGATGAACGCTTGATCACAAGTTGCGCAACAAGAAAATGCTTGCACGTTGGTAATGACAAAAGCGTCCGCAGGCAATACTGTCACTTCTATGCATATGCTAACTTTGCTGACTTCGTTACATAGATATTCAACATCTAGTCAGCTCATCGGATGGATCGCGTTTCACACGATGATCTGTTTCCAATTGCTAAGCGCATGAACAAATGCGTGAAGTCAGCCAGAATGCAGTTTTTAATTTCAACATTTCAGATTACCAGATGTCGGCTAAATTTGACTCAGTGGGTATCTCGGTGGCCTGGCAATCGACAAGGAGATAATGAGCACTTTCTTGAATAGACTCTCAACCCAGACAGAAGATTTTTGCGATGCTGTACTGAGGAGCATTTTGCGCTTCCTCTGCGGTTTTTGGCTCACCACGCTAGACACGTTAATGCTCCAAATGTCGCAATGTCATCAGTTTTCCAAGATTATTTCGCATATTTTAGAAAATATACAACTTTTTAATATCAGTAAATAACAGCTTTAACGTATGCATGAGCGTATTTCGTACAATTTCCAAACTACTCACATTTTTTTCAAAAACAGGCACCAATAGGTTGTACCACGGTAAGACTGTCTGCATATTTATCAGTTTATTTCCGTTTAAACTGACTACCTTCTCAACAGTTAGCATATCAGATGATTCATAGCCTTTGGAGTTGCTACTTGTGTGCACGTGTTGACATAGCAATAAAATATGCCGAACCAATTGGAGGTGCTTAACGCCGAATTGTCCGGTTGTTGTATGTCACTCACATGAGTTGCTTACAACACTGAAGGTTGCCTTGAAATATAACCAAAGAAGAGGATAAAAACTAATGAATAATATTTTGAGGATTATCAATATAAAACTTTCTTCCCAAATGTATGATAACCAAACTTCTGTATATAAGATATGCATATAAAGTATGTGACAAATACCGAGTTTCCCAAACACACAAAACGAACTGGAGCACAAAATAACGAAACACTGCAAAAACACTTTTTAAATTTGCCAACATTCTACACACGTGGTACCAAACAAGAAAGATTTCCTTAGGTCAAGACGGCTTAAAATAACACGAATCGAGACGGATGCCCTTTTGATGAAAGCTAAGTCTCCTAGTAAAATATGTCCACTATAAATGGTTAACTTTTCGCCTTGAATTCTAGTCCACCTGCACATTAATTAATCATTATCTGCAACAGGTCCATTTTTGTCCTCGAATTCAATGAATTCTACTGCACAGTTCCTTTCGGTTTTGAAGTGAATTTTCATTGATGTACCCATCACATATATTTAAACCACTTGCACCTATTGAATGAAATCCGTTCACGTTGTCAACAGTCAAGAAAGCAACAATTCAAATTCTCTGCAGTTCATACGCCATACAGTTCCAATCAGACTTTCCATAATCATGAACAATTGCCGCTGGAGTGAAGCAAAAGGAGATTAGTTATTTGTAACTGGGTGAAAGCTTGTTAACATCCTACTAATGTGGATGGACACAATACAGCTCCGATTGCCAGTTCGCACCTGTTATGGTCACAATAGATCAGAATGATGTTTGTAATGGTTCTTGATGCTAGCCCTCAAACCGGCACTGGACAACCGGTTTCGTTCTTGTTTGGACTCAGCTGATAGCCGGTTAGATACCCCCATTTAGACTATCTCTACCCAGTCAGCCCAAACAAGGTTAGAACCGTTCGTGGAGTGTCGGTTTGATGGTGAGCATCAAAAAGCATTACGAGCGAAACTGTTTGTGAATCACAATGAACGTATGCATTGGAGTAAACGATAACTGATTAGTTGTTTTGATTATTTGACAACCGTTAAAATGTTTATTTCCCTATCAGCAGTCCCTTTCAACTGTTCTCCTCAAATATTGTAATCGTCCCCCAAACGACCAATTCCAGGATGCTTCTGTAATATTATTATGTTAATCTCGAATATTTAGTCAATATAAACAAACTGGATGATCTTTGTCCACCTAGGACAGTTTGTGTGTGTGAGAGATCACAACTTTTCCACTGGTCGTTGACATTGAGTGGAATGAATACATCAGAAATGGAATAACGGATAACGGATGCAGAATGTTATCCTGTTTCCTTCTCCCGGTTGTTTTGATACACTATTAACTCTACCGACTCTGGATCGTACATCAAATAGTTTATCGTGGTTATTTCTCTTTCTTATTCGAGTTCAGTCAATTTTAACAAGATAACGGAATCTCATCTGTAGTCTAATTTAAACAGATAGGAAAGACTAAACCGAATCTGTCTTTTAAACGAATAGTGTCGGTATAACCGACCAACATTACTGTCGCTATAGCATACACGTGAACAAACCAATTGCCACTGCATGCTTGTGAAGGCAGATTTCACACCAGTGATCAGGTTCTATTTGTTTTTACTAAACTGACGGGATTGTAACCTAATAAAACAAAGTATGGACAGAGTTTTTAAACCACGGTGATTTTAAAATACGAGAAATAGGATCTACTGGTGAGGTCATCGGCGTTCTGGATTTTTTTACAAACTCATGAATTACGTTTTGCATTCCGTGCGACATTTCTAAGTGTGTAACGTCTAATGTGGATATCTCTTGCGAAGTTATTCATACGCATTGTGGATTCCAAACGCTTATCTTCTAATTCTGTAAACATGGATAATTACAGCATGTACATTGCACGTCCGAAAATGTTAACTTTAAGTCATCTTTGCAAATCAGTTACGGCTTCTGCAATGAAGAGCCTACTGTTAGCGATCATGAATGCAAGAGAGACAATTACGTTGATAACTGCTTGAAGGGCTTGAATTCTAAAATCAGTAGTGTGAACCTGGACGGTGGAAATCTGCTGTCAGTTTAACGACTGAGTAAAACATTTCGTACATCCACAAGTAATAAAAATTCTATCTTACGACGGTGATCTCTCCAAGAAGAGGCCCGAAACATGTTAGTAGTCTGGTTTGATCATCAACACCCGTACATAACCCTAGGTAATCGAACTCACCCTTGGTCATGTTTGGAATGGGAACTGAGTTGATGCGTGTCTGGAACTAACATTCAGACACTCAGACATATCCAACTGAACTCTAGCATACTTGATTGGTTAAGTAAGGAGAAATTGGATGCGTCAGCTAAAAGCCAAACAAAGATAAGTGTCACTTCTACGTGAATGCTTACTCGCGAAGTTTACTGTCAGTTCTGCAGCTTTCTCATGCAGTGTTCTGTTAGAAACGTGGCTGTCTTGGCCAGGTAGAATAAGGCTTACGGAATTTTTCATACAAATGTAAGCAGTAGACATTACCGTTAAATTGTTCCTGAACTGTTTTTTCCACTTTTCAATTTTTTTAAAGAATGCTTCGTGAATCTGTAAACGACTGCTTATTCCTTCAGCAGTCAGAGTCGAACATTCACAGGGTGTCACGGCCGTTGACTAAAGTATTATTTTTTATAATCAGAGTAAACCCCCAATTCACTTTGGATAACCCATGCGCATGGTGTGTCCAACATCGGTTACGTTGTGGCCGACACTTGTGGAGCATACAAGTTATTAAACATGATTATTGCGTTATCTTTGTCAGTGGATCACATTTCTTTAATGTGTTAACTCAAACCACAGTTTTCACCGACACTGGTAAGTTTACTTGTTATATTAATCGTGGACGGCCTCTGGAAATGTGAAAATTATTTCATGTAATGCTTTACAGCCCAATTTTCACAGGCAGACAAATAGACAATTAGGTGATATGTGAGGAATTGAGAGTGATGAGAATTAATTGGACCGAAGGGGGAATTTAAAATTTCAACGCTCAGTTGGATGATGCTAAACAGAATGTTATACCAGTGTCATCTAATGCACTGAATTGGAACGTACACATAACTTCATATTGGATTTTGTAAGATGTTGCCAGTTGTGATCGCTCTGGTTTGTGTTCACGTGATGCATGTCAGTTGAGGATGGTGATCAATTCACGGCTAAGAAACTAGTGGACGATAGGCGGAAAATCACTAAGTATCATTGGTTTGAACAGTCATTGTAATGGATGAATAGCAAAAATAAAATGGCCCTATTTTTTATGAAACAGTGTCAGAGTCTCTTGACGCTCCGAAAGGTTAGTTTGCGTAGTAATCAAATGCCTAATTCACAGAAATACATTGTTTCAATGAGATAATCCAAGTTTTTGACTAAGTCTTAACTTTCACTATGTCTACATCCGTTTGAAACCTCAGTTAATTTTTTACCATGTTCCAAAACCATCGGAAATAAGATGGTGCTTGAAGGCAGTTTGGGACCATAGTTGCTAATTACAAGTTGGATTTGAACAACAGTGGGATGTCTAGCACGACAACCGGTTTCAGAACGCTTCAAGCATGCACGTTACGATGAAATGAAAAGGGATATACGAATGAGCTATCGATTTTTTCAGATGGTTCACTTCCAACCTGGCACAACCATCCTGAAGGTTGATTGAATTGTATCGAGTTGTTAAGTGGACTATAACTTTTTATATATTGGTTTCTGTTTTAGGCATAAGAATGTATCTTCTGTGTAGCAGCTTTTCGTTTTAGAGCAGTAGAACTTCTTCACTGTGTTTCCAGGTTATTGAAGTGGCTTTTGACTTGTCTGATAGAGTCAAGATTTGCGGCTTATTGATTGTGACTGCAGGCATTAGCTGACATGACAGGCGTATGCCCGAGAGGACACCTGAGTTGTCAGAGCCGTCATGTAGTCCGATCGGATTATAGAGTCCAACCTAAAGGAGGAAGAGAGTACGAATCAACGAATGTCGTCAACCCATTTGTGAGCTATAATACGGGTGTAGTTACGTGGCTTCCTAACACGTGTTTTAGTATTCCAATATCAACCATGGGTGACAGATGCACGTACAGTCGTTTCAATGCTGATACGCTTAGGGGCGTTATTGAAGCTTTCGAAAGAGGCGATGATCGGCGCATGACAGATCGTCTAAATGATGTCAGTTTTAAAACCGCGTATAAATGTCTCCATGTCGATTGTATCAGTTACGAGGCTCAACACTGAAGAGGACATCGAAGTAAAATTGTGAATGAATCTGTAATCAGCATGGCACTGGAACGGATCTCTACAAATCCGAAAGTGATTCTCACATTTTTGAAAATGTTTGCAAAAGCAGAGTTTACAAATGAAGTATTGACAACTACTATCAACTGATATTTGAATGGACCGTTCATCACGGTGAAGAAGCTGTGTCAAATTCTCGTCAACATGAACACCAATGAGAACCGTGCGGTAGGGAGACATTTTGTTTATCGGTTGTCAGAGTACCGTACAGGCTGTAAAGCTATTTGCTAGATTAGTAATAGAAACTTCAACTCGTTTTGTACAGCGTCGACGGAACAGTGAATGAAGGGAAAGAAATCAGACCTTTTTGTCAACAACAACGGAGACTGAAACTTACATCTCATTGGAGCCATGACAGAGAGTGCTATTACCACCCATACAACAGTGGTGACTGTGGACACGGGTTCTATGCTCTGAGGGACAAACTGAAGATCGGCATAGCTATATCAACAATAGTGATAATTTATGATAGTGCTTCTTGCCATACTGATTTGAAAAGCATCTTTTTCGAAAACGCTCATCAGGGAAGGCAGCTACTGAGATTAACACCCTAGTCCCCTACGCCGAATCCCATTAAGAACGTCTGGAGCATAGTGAAGGCGAAGGTGAAAGAGCAGTTGTGGGCCCACTATGGTGCGTTGATAGGTGCTGATCCTGATCGAATATTGAGTCATCAAGAATGACGCATGCGTATTCCGGAACAAGTAGTCCATTTTGCTGTGGAGAACGTCACGCGGGAACAATGTGCGTATTTTGTTTACCACGCTGAACGATTCTGTGTGCAAGCGGTGGAAGACACAGACATAGGAATACTGCAGTAAATGTCAAGTTTATCTGTGAATGACGAAAGCCCTATTCAGGGCTAACGTGATTTGACTGATCCTCTTCTTCTTGCACACCAACAGTTTTGTCGAGTAGTAGGTACGCATTTTTTAGCTAGGCTTGTCGTCACTTGATTGAGTGATAAGCGTTTGAAAATATGAAGCAGATGCTCGAAAATGCGATGGGCATGTTTCGTAGTACTAAGTATCATGGTTTGGTCTTGTCCAAAGCTCTAATGGATCGAGGTACTAAGCACCGGTTGCTGTGTAATAGTCATTGAATGGATATAGCCGAACAGCTTGTTTCGTTCATACACATATATACACTGCAGCCAATCAGGTGCCCGGCTGCCTGACTTCTTTGTTAGTCATATCAACTCGCACGATACCAAATGTGACTGTCTTGTTTATACACATCCCTCGCCATTAGTATTCATGTACTCTTTAGCAGGTGAACATCCCTTTGGACCGGGCCTGCTACAATTAGAAAAGGGTTGACAAATCTTGTAACCATTTATTCTGTGCAATATAAAGCCTAAACCCAATTCAGTCATTTACCAATTTGCGGCGGAACTGGGACCATCAACAGTGTACCAATCAGCTTCCAAACCCAAATCTACTCCTTCCGATTTGACAGTAATTGACTGTCCAATATTCCCATACCTTACGTAGTTCTTAAAGCAAGCATGGCGTTCTATGTTTCACTTATTTCCGACAAATATGATGTAAAACGTGGGTCTTAGAGTCAGTTCATCCACTGCAGCTTTCATCGATGGCAGAGTGATATCCTTACTGGATGGTACTCATCCCCGATACTTTTGGTTTGTTGGCTTTCCACGTTATTTACTTACACTCTACGAAACTAAGCTGCCTCCTGAGTAACAGGACATTTGCATGGTCTTAGCTACTGTTAGGTGAACAAAACATGACTTCATTAGACGGATCACAAATCACTTCTGCAGCCTGAAAATACAATGGAGAAATTCTACCGCTGTAAAACGAAAGACTTACACAAAAGATACATTCCTATGCTTAAGAGAGAAGCCGATCTGGAAAAAGACACAATACAACAATAGATCATTGAAATGCCAAATTTTCTAACACACGATCTACTTAGTCTTACCGCTATTTGCCTGTTACCAACGCATATTGCAGCATACAAATATACTTACATTTAGTCACAAAACTGAGGTAGCATAGCTCGAACATGAAACACTTCGACTACTATAGTGTCCTAAACTGAAAGATATCAACTGTAAGTGTATCACTTAGCTTCAACATCCGTTCATTTGGAATTGCAGGGGCATTTTCAGGAAGACTCCACATCAACTAAGCTTCGAGCAGAAAACGCGTCAGCCTACATTCTTACACTGTGATTACTTCACACTCAACAGTTGGCTGTGGATGTAGTGAATGAACGTTGAGCTTGAATTGAACACTAATTTGAGACTCACACAGTCCCTTATTAATCATAGCTTGAAATAAGTTTCTAGTTTTCATTATGATTTCTCTGCATCCGATCTGAATCAACTTTTGCCATTTTTCGTTATGATCTATTTTTTCTATTCGAAAGATATTCTGGACTGTGAGTTCAGTTTCATATATGATAATATTTGTCAAAACAGAGAGAATACGTATATCGCGAGATGTTAACATTTCAATTTATTCTCATCAGTCGCCAACGCGCAACCAGCAAATTTTATACCAACTGCACATAGCAACAACAGTTGAACAAAACCAATCACCGCAGAAATTGATTGCGTCAACGCTTCCTGTGCACACAAAACTGGATGATGTCTGATTAACGCTGCCTCACTAATCACTAACACTTTCGCGTTACGATTACGTCATACTGTCTTGAACAATTTGACAGGGTCAACTAAGTGACTGCTTGCTAAGATGTGTTTGGCGATCGATGAGGCCGGGTTATTGAAGCTTGTTAGGGTCAGCAGGTCGTCTTTTGAGATGGCAGTCGAACTGAACTGGTGTATCACGTAAGAGACAGACTAATCGGTTGAGTGTGTATCACCGCTACAGAGAGCCATACCCTTAGTGCTTAACAGGATGCGCAATTGAGCAACTGGTTAGATGCGTTGCAACGCTTACATCAATTTATGACTAATGTTGTTGGTCAGGTGGTCACCCTTGAATTGGATTTGCGAAAATGTTCTTTTCCTCTGCACTGCGGCTACGCACTTTTGGTTCTTTCTTCTTGCTGTGGATATCCCTAAACTGTTCAGAATAGTCGTTATCCGCCAGCATCTCCTTGATAATTTCTTCCTCTTCCTCCAGTCGATCTGTAGCGCAAATAAACCTGACTCTGTAAAGTAACGTCTTCACAGACCCTCGTTTATAAGCAATGGGTACAAAGCTGGAGAACCGCTCCATGTTGAGGAACCCCTTGACGTCTAAGAACGGCAAGCAATTATAAATCTCTACTTCATAACATACAGTAAACTTTGGGTGGACGGAGTTTGAACAGTTATAAGACGAAGCAAAAGCACATTCACCCGTAAAAACCAAAATATCATCCACGCAACGTTTGTAAAGCAAGACTGTCGAAATCCTTTCTTGAAATTGCCATCCAAACTGTGAAATTGATTGCACTATTAACGCGCGAAAGGTCAAAACTATGTGATTGGTTTCCTCAACCGTTGTTGCTATGTCCAGCTGATATACAATTTGCTGGTTTTACGTTGACGATTGATGACAGTAAACTGAAATGCTAACACTTCGCGACATATGTCTTCTCTCAGTTTTGACTGAATGGATAAAGGGAACTCGGTGTTCCGAATAATATTTATGTTGTCTTCACGCTTCCCATACAGAGACAAGTATACCAAACAAGTGTTTTAACGTGTACCAGGTTGGCAAATTAAACAGCACTTAGTACCTATTACAAAACGATATAGACTGTACATAAATTGTAATGGTCAAAATTGGAGGCACAATTGTGTGTCGAAATTTGTAGCGTGCTATCTCGACACTCACTTCCACTGTTTTACGAAGGAACGCTCATTCAGTTAAACGGAACGGCAATTTTTATGTTTGTTTTCATACTTATTTTGACTGAATGATGTTCATTTTTATCATGGTGTTGCCTGCGAGAATGTTCAACTGGCGCTGAGTCATGAGCCGGCTGTGTGCCAAGCATGATTTAGCGATCGTGTCCGTGGTTATCTTGACATCCTTCTGCTTGATAAACTTCGAATGTGTCGCATGTACTCTGTGAAGTCACCTACGCATCTCACTGACACGGTATTGTTGTTCGTCTGAGGGATTTCCGTTTGAGTAAAACGCTTTGGCCTTCATTAAAAACAGAGACAATTGGAGTGAGAGTCAAAAAGAGTAGTTCTTGTGATTGTCCAACAGCTTTGGAAAACAGATGCCCACACAGTATTCCATCGTGCAGCTGATAAACTAAAGTGCTCGTTGGATAATCTGTGTTGGGGTCGAGTTAGTAGAAGTATTTAGTTAAGCAAGGTTCCCATAATGGAAATTGTGTGTGAATGAATTAGTGTGATTTTACCTTCATATAATTCCCACAGGGTTTAGTTAGTTTGATGAAATCTGTCACGTCAGGTATCATACAGCTCAGGATGGGTTGAATGGGTTTCGTCAAATCAGTGTTTGTTTGTAGAAGCGCTAGGTACTTATTTGTAGGACAATCATCCATGTAAGATGTATGCTTCAATGAGACGCAGTCATCACTTTAACTATGACAACAAATGCTATAAAGTTGACACAACTATTCACTTACCGCATTTAAAACCGACGCACATTGTGAGACGAACGGATAAAAGCTGTTTTGTACTGAAATACACGAAATGCAACGTGCCCCTCAGTTTACAATCACACTGGGTTGTTTTATGTGAGCTGCTTAGTGAGACTCACTTACCAGCAACACGTTGTTCCTTTTGTTCTCAATAAGTCATTATTAACGTACACAATCCTAGCATGGAATGGCTTGCAAAGCCATTCCGTGTATGTCCTTCGTCCAAGCGCGTAGTGACGCGTTAGGTCTTTTATTAGAATGATTACGAATACTTCAATTTAACTACATGCAAGACGCTCTTCCCAAACCTGTTTACATAACGCCAAACGGATTAACGAAAGTTGGTAATTAAATTGTGCAACTCAAACAACGGTACCACCTATTAGGAGTCGTCGGGGAATAGCACTGTCAAGTGGTTCGTCTACGCTCTTGGTTTTACGTATGGTTCATCTAACTTGACCAATTATCTTCTGTTTTGAATTAGATGTAGCAATCTTACTGGAAATTAATCACGCACTCTGCTTAAACTAGTATCACCAGTGTGCTATTATGAGAGCAGATTATTCAATTTTGTGGTTCAAAATGTTCAATAATCAGAGGACGGACTTTTGTGACTTTAAAGGTGTATACAAGATAAAAAATCGAAATACACGTTAGAGTTCCTTTTGACTGTTCTAATTTTTCGAAACTGTATTGGATAATATTGGACCGACGGCACCATGAAATTTTCATCAATCTCCGTTTCACGAAAATAGATTTCCCGTGTTAGCATTCAGCTGCTTAACAAAATTCCGAAATGAATTTAATATTGACAGAACGAAAAACGGAACACTTTTTCGAGCTATGTTGCGGTTTACATTGTGCGATGAATTGGCGTAACAAACTTGATGTGCTGCTGTGCATTCGGAAGCTCGGTGCTATTAATTGCAGATGTGTCTGGATGCTATCTGAAACTCATTAGCTAGAAATTGATGCATGTAATTAAAAGTATGGTTGTCATTCATACAACAGATTTTGAGAGCAATATCGCAGGTAATGAAACATTTATTTTTCCGCTTCGAAACATCTGTGCAACATTATATGCATTTTTGGCAGTTGTTGAATAAGCTGAGATAATTGATAGTCGTAGTTGTTGCACTGCATCACGCTCTATACTGCTAAGACAATCGGAATCAGGTTGCTGTAACCCACATTATCTGATCAAAAGCGTGTTTTTAGATGCTGCGTCTACCATAACCACAAATCCACCCAATCGATACCCAACCCGCGCGGTTAAACCAATGGACGATTGTGACGCAATGGACCAGCCAGATCGTTGTCAGTTGACCGACTGGTGACCCAGTTTCATCACGATAGGTTCCAACCCCGTTAACTCCTTATATAATTTGTCGGCCTGGGAATGAATCACCCGAAACATATGTTCATTTCTACGTGCTTACTCTCATTATCGTAATGGGCATATCTGAAAACCGAAGTTGAGTTGAGTGAAATCTGAATTTTTTAAAAATTAACCGGAATAGATGTATTCATGATAATTTTAAGAAAACTGACTGCAGCATGTAGCTGATGAAATGTAACGAAATGTGCTCGAGGGATACATTATAGGAAACCTGTTTCTGACTTTTCTGTTCAAACGGGATATTACTTATGCATGTAACTGCAAGCTGAAATACAACACTAAGACTGAGCTTTTAGCTGTAGTGCGACCGTTTTTCCCATTATATACTAGAATGTCAAGCAGTTTTCCTAAGCATACTGTTTATACTAAACATTTCATGGTTTACATTTTTGGACCAGATGGTGGATGGATCTGTTCAGCACTGTCAAACTTAGAATGAAATGGCTTGCGGAACAAACGTCGTGTATCTCTGAACATGCGGTATATATATTTTTATGTTATGTTGCAGTTTGGAATACAAACCCTTATAAAATCAACAACCTTTGCGAAATTATGCACATATACTGGTTGAAACCGAATTATGAAAAAAATGGTGTAACGAAAAAGCTTGTTTGCACATTGTATTGTCAGTATACCAAGCTTATGTGACGGGTAAGATGGTTTTAGTAAATAATGTATATCATTTGCAATTAATTAAAAAACACATTCATGTTAATTTTTATATATGACCTCGGCATGCCATGTTGTCCCAGCAAAACCACAAACATATAGATGTATATATAAACCGGCAATTTTCACAACTTCACAGATAAATTAAGCGGGATTTTTAGAAATCGAAAATGTGCTGTTCTGCATATCCGCAAATCACACTGTATGCTAAACGTTGTCATATCATAAACTGTCCCGGAGAATTCATGACGGACGTTGGCAGGTATTTTAATTAACATTAATGGAAATGCGACAACTGCGACCATTTGTAGATGATGCTCAAATTGAAACATTAACCAGTTAGTGCAGATCGCAGTTATGTTCTTGGTCATTTATTTACTGTGTATCGGTGGGGTCATCCATTCCTTATATCCAGTACACAATGCTGTCCACGATGTATAATGCAGTGGACGTATGTGATGACAACTGACCAGTTGCCGACTAGCCATAGTGAAGCAAATCAGCCATATATTCGTTCAATAATTTCGTGAGCTTCATTCAGCGTTCGGCTGGTTGAGTAGTTGACTTAATTTTGGGATAACTCAGTTGTTTCCTAAATACATTTAATCTATCTCGTTCAATAAATCTACTGGTTATCGTTATCTTTTAGAACTTAATTCGCGCATATATCGTAAGTTTACAAAGTTTATACAATAAACAGTGTGTATTCACTTTCTTCTTGTATGAAAGCAGTGGAATATAATACTTGCCTTCATATACTACCCTCTCCGAGAATTTCAACCTCGCATACGATTTTTTGTTATGGTTTAGCTTATTCACACAATTTCCCATCGGCCAGACAATGCTATACACAGTCTTCGAATTTGAAGCACTTTACAAAATCACGGGAAGAAACCGATGTGTGCTTGTTCATTGGCGAATGTCCCATAAATGTGTACAAATAAAGTACACACTGCGGGTCACTAACACTTGTGAAAATCTACGTAAAATTACGTCCTACGTTTATTAGTAAAACTTGATGATAACTGAAGTCCGATAACTGAAGTCCGACTAATCAAGATGAATGCAGCGCTTGAACAGGATTATTGTGGTGCGGTGGTCGGTTGGCAATCGTTTCTGTCGTGATCGGCGCTCCTTTTTGATTAACTTGCAGCTGGTAGACGGGTAATTTTAGATCACGTGAACATCGCGCCTAAAGTTAGCGCATTGAGCTATATCGGTGCCTTGATTCCACTGACAGAAAATTTGGAAAAATGTTTGTATCCTATCACCGCCACAGATTAACTCGGCAAACTGACGTAACCATAGTTTGTATTTACTTAACATTGTTCTTCTGCCTAATACATTCTTACCTTGACTAAAAAATGAAAAGATTTATTTACGGTTGTAAGCCTTGTAAAAATACTGGTTGTAGGAACTTATATAAGATATTTTCATTGTTTATATTTATCACTTGTGTGTATCCATTTTCCGTCTGGTTTAACCATTGGACAGCATTTTAGCCCGACCGATTTTACACCTGCCTAGTATAAACGTAATGGTAATTACAATTTATCCGGAAGACCTAACATTCGTCTAACAAGCAAGAAGAAAACGGTCTATGAGGCTTAGACGTCCATGTTTGTCTAGAACATTCCGGTCAACCAAGCAAAATCTGTTGCGCAGTGTCATCATCCCAATACAACCCACAAAAACTTATATCGCAATATATTGCCTATCGCCGTTAGCTTCCAGTAGCAATAGTTCCACTTACTTCGGCAGTATACTGATCAGTTACAACTGACACAAGTCCTCACTGATTTACCAAGTCAATAACCAGTAGCCAATATAGACACTCAGTAGATAAGTTTTAAATTACCACTGGGATCGTGAAGCCAAATAATGGACTACTGATCTTTGCGATGATATTTTGAGGATGATATAACAGCAGTCCATCAGTTATCTTCCATTATGTTGTTTTTATTCGAAGGCATTGCCCGCATGTTTTTGTCACGTAAGCTTTTTTCAGATACTCCTTAAAATTACATTTTGTCTAGTTCATTGTTACACATATCATGTGTGTGCAAATTTTTCATACAAACGTGAGCCTAACATTATCAGGTGTATTGCTAGTTCAGATAACACACAAATTGCTCAGGTATTAAACTGTTCGGAATTTGATCCATAATCGATAGACGTCGTTCAGTATTGTTTAGTCTGTTTTAACAATAAAGTGCTTTGTACGCACCACGTTAATTAGTGGAAAAATTAATTTATCATGTTTCAGATATAAAATACATATTGAATGGTAAGTCAGTAAAGAATGAATGACAGTGAAGAGGGAATTGTTGAAATGAACTGCGTGATTTGATGGTAATTGACTAATAAATGATTTTTATTGTCTGGTTTGATAAAGAGAATATCGAAAAAACAAAAGGTATGATTTACATGGCAATTTGAATGTGTAATTTATTCGGCGTAATATTTTTAAGTTGTCCTGATAAATTACGGTTCACAAGGATTTCATTGGCAGTCCACTGAAGTGAGTGATAATTAGGGAAGTGAACAAATTTGGGATCGAAATAAAACTGTTAGTGTATTTTTAAAAATATGCCTCGTACACCTTAGGCGCATCACGTGACAAATGTAGCATTTAGTGCGTGACCTAACGATTAATGATGTTGTATGATAATATTCTTGTTTCCAGTAGTACAATTATGTAAGTTTGACAAAGTCAACTAGATGTTCAGCGCATACCAGTTAGTTTAACAATCACACTAGGTCAACTCTGAGGAACGTCGATATAAGCTGCTTGCAGCATGCAGCTCCATGACTGTGAGTGAAACTGCTCTCATGAGGCCAGGCTAATTCTCATTCAGCGCATTCAAAATAATCTCTCTTTTGCTTCACAGGCCTGATAATATAGATACAAATTTTCTAGTTTCACCTAAGATAAAATAAAATATGCTGAATGACGCAAGACGTTCGCTGATAAAGTGTCCAATAGCGATGAGCAGTTGACGATTTGGTTCAGGTAACGTGAACGTCACTCACGTTTAGTCTTAGCTTTTGCATTTAGGCAGATGTCTTAATCATCTGCTTTCAAAATAAGCCCTTTGCTTCATCCCATCGTTCGTTAGAATTCACCTCATGCTTGCCGTGTTCGCTATTTGTATTCCAACCGTACGTTCATGAAACAGTCGTGTTGACCACTGTGCCAATGATCACACATACGACAAAACTACAGCATCGGATGCAAATATCCATTCACATTTGTAGTCCAACTTATTGTCTTTTTATCCACGAAATCCCAAATGAATAGTCTACATAATTGAGAGAGGGCCAAGAGTGGATGAGTGTTTTATTGAATGGTTCTTTATGAAAATTCTGCTGTGTTATTTAACGCCAGCGATATTACACTTAAACCGCGTTATTACGGCAAAACTCAGCTACAACATTTTGGAAATTTTATTTTTGGCTAGCATAATTGCATTAACCTCTCTCATCTACATCATATGACAGCTGAAATGAAATATTCCTAAGGTAAGTAGTCTTCAAGCAACTTAGCATATACAACTTCTCTGCACTTTTCACTACTGCGTTATTAATACACCAGAGTATTTGATGACACATCCGTCGTACACCCCAACGTCTGGTATACTGATAAGCGAATTAACATAAAGCAGATATTACCAATGCGTTCTTAACTTCTATTGGATGCAGCTTGATATAGCAGTCGGAGATAATAAATACCTATTCAACCGCCCGGATGTGTTTCCTCAGCAACGGTGCGTTTATTCTTTATTTATTCAAAGCAGATGGAATATCATTTGTGCGAGTTGTTTCAAAACATCAAGCGGTTAGTAGCGATTACAATATATGATTACTGATGATGTTGGCTGGATGCAGTCTACACAGAATTTGTCCATGGTCAAATGTCACTAGCTCCACAGACCACCTCAGACCTGTCCCAAGCGGATATTCATAACCCGCACCGGACCATTTCATTAGAGCGGCGTGCCTTTCATTCGAATAGGCAGTGCAAACTGACGAAGTTGCTTTGAGACGTTGATCGGGGTTTAAACTACATGAAAGACGGCTACGATTTTTATACATCCATAGGTTAATGACTGCGTTGGAAGGCGCGTAAATTCGGTTACGTTCAAATAGATATCTCATAACAACGTCCTCTTTGGGATTAAGCTGTATCAACGCATTACAAAATGCTACTAGTCATTAATGTGAAAGTGGTCGGATAATAGCAAACTAAGTATTAGATTGAACGTTGAAGAAAAGATCATTTAAGCATTCCATATATAGCTATAGTAATTCCTGACACATTATAGCATTCGATGTTGGAACCCAATCCTTGATCATGGTCTTGTTGAAACGGCAAGTAAACGAACTACATGTAGTGTGATCAGAGAGATTTGTTATTACCACAGAAATGCAACAATGAAATGGAACGAAACGCTTCAACTCAAAACAGATATCATTTCAGTGATTCAAATAAAGCAGAAGACGAACACAGAAAACTTTCAATTCAACTTCTACAGTACTTGCATCGATATGAACAAAGAAATCGACAACGAAAACAAAAACATCCAGTCATGTGATCTGAATGACACTCACTGTGATTTATTCCCTTGGCAGCTTAAGGTTCACAAATAAGTGTTTTGTACAACATAACACACGTTTGAACCGGTTTATCAAAACGGCTTCAACAAATTTCAGAAACCGAACGTTGTAGTGGCAAGTTATGATGATGAAAGCTGGGGGTCAAGTACATTTTGTGACCAGTTGACAGGACGTGTCATCCGATCGATAAATCTTGAGGCTCACGATTCTCTGTGACTACAGTGTCCTGTTTTGAGGTATGTTTGTAAACCCACTTTGGTACGCGTCACTACTTTCTTGAGATCAATAATCTATCGGTCCTACATATGTGATTTTCACCGCAGTTACATAGAAATTGGTAAACATAGTGTGATTTTGCGTCAGTAGGTTGATTTCATTCGATTGTAGGCTCAGGTAACCTTAAATCTAATTAAAGATCCACGGTTCGGCTGCATTGTAAGTCCAGTTTGACGACGGGCGATTGTTTGGGTTGCCCTCAACTTCACGGCCTACCCTTTAGTGTAAACTAGTTCATTGGGGACCTCACCACTCTTACTGCTAGCATCTACCGGTGTTCGTCTTTTGACACTTCTGCTCATAAAACGCATCGACTTGACGGTACGATGGGTATTACTACCACTGTGATTAAAAAGCTTGAACACACCATCATGTTGGGACGCTTTTATTGCATCACGAACGGATTCCTCGGTGCTAAGGTCAAATCATATTCACACACCTATTGATAACACTAGTCCGGTCAAAACTCGGTAAGTCAGTCAAGACTAACTTTGACGTCTGCTGCCAACCTGGTAGTAGGTGATTCGTTGTTGCATGAACATGAAAATGAGGCACCACCACACCACATGTATAAATGCATTTTGGAGCTACGTTGAGAAAAATGCGATAAATTCTACAAGTCAGATGAAGTCGAATAACAGTGCAAAAATATGTAAACACTTTTTTGACAAATAGAGTTGTTTATTACGCTCCCGTCAGTCGTGAGTAAACAGTAATGTTATCGCTGATTACTATTATACTGATATACATATTGATTTATTGTGTAAAAATTGCGTTATGCTTTCCACAGCACTGTTCCCGAAACGGTCGTGTGGTATTAGTCTTCGTGTACGACCATGTAAGTACTTCACGTTCATTAAAAATTGCGATAGTACACGCGTACGCTGGTTAACGGACGGTATTCACAACTCACAGAGGTCTCCAAATTTGCATCGCCGGAGGCACGATAATTTTGTTACCGAACCAAAGTGTGATAGAAAAATTAATGTGGCACAAACATTGTAAAAAAAACAGCTACCACAAATATTAAAAAGCTATGATTCTCAATCAAAGCTGACGAGATTCCTTAGCACCGTATTTCTGAACATAATGTGGTGTGACGCTTATCGAGCGGGATATCTGTCCTACACATATTTTCCATGCTATTCTGCCAGTTATGCTTGCCTGTTGACTATATAGCTGTGTTTGTCCTCTTTCGTTACAGAAAAATTTAGTGAACTTAGTCGTGGTTTTAGTTTATGTGCATGATTAATTGCTTCGTTTTTTGAATAAGTTTTTCAATCAATTTGTTGTAATTCTCCCTTTCGTGGACTGGGGTATAAAGCTGAACCTCGCAGTTTACGTCAAGCGAAGTCTACGTCTCCTTAGCTACCACGCTGAAAGGTGTATCAACCACCATGCTAGAAGTTATGGTTTTACAACGCACGCCAATGATCGTGAACTGAGTAACCAGGTTGCACGCACTAGTTTAGTGTATTGTACCTCTGATACAACGTTCATATTACAGTTGTAAAAACTGTGTTGAACACTGCCAATAGATTTCTTGTCGGAAACAACCACGGGTTATCCGGTAGTTATTCGTCAGTTTAGTAAAAGCAGTTGACTTGAAGCAAATTTGTCATAAACATGTAATTTATTAACTGGAAAACACTTTAGTCAAGCAATCTGAATATATGTGGACCATCTGAACAAAGGTGTACCTGGATCACCTTCTTTTTTTGAGAGGCCAGTAGACATAATGTAGTGGAAAACAAGTTTTATGCACACACATCACTCTCACAAATCACACCATAAAACTAAACCAGACTACACTATAGAAAAGTGCAAGTGTTAAAAAGATTCCGGTTGCCCAGTATAACAGATGAAAGATATTTGAATTGTAGCATTGTAATTAATTAACATTGTCGACCTTAACTGGCTTTTCATAACATACCGAATATGAAAAACAGATTAGTAAGAGTTCAGTAGATTCATTTTGCGATCACATATCCAATATGTCAGAGATTAACCGAGAGATTTTCCTTGAAGATGTGTCTATGTGTTCTTGTGTATGGATCATTACTGTCAAGTGCAAAACATTGGGTTGGCGGCATCCGAGACGGATTAGCCTGTCACAGTGACCGAAGAGAAAGGATGCCTGCGCTTTAAACCATCACCCCAAGTGGCTTGCGCTGCACCACTGGCGGTTCCATTCACACACCACGTATCCGGTGTAAATCCGAAGGAATAAGACCAGTAGGTGTGTGAGTGAGGCCTTTGTGTCCAGCTGGCCAATGCTGGTTAGCAAATTGAATGGCTAGCACAGAAAGGAAATCCTCATCTCTCGGAAAATAAACAGTGAGAGAGACTGCAATGGCAAGATTTATACCAGGTAGAAAGATGTGTGAAATGTAATACAAGAAGCATTTCAGTATACGAGTGCATGCTAGTGCATTCCAGAGAGGATAAAGTTGAAAAACAAAACTTAAAGTTGAACTACGAAAAGATCAAGCGAACGATTCATCATTCAATACAACAAAGCCTAAGAAAAGAATAGGTAGAAGATCACAGACACCCAAGTTTCTGAAAAGAGGAGCAGATTAGTTGTCAAACGACCATGGTTTTGGTTGATGTAATCATTAACAAAAACAGAATGGATATGCTGATATGACCTACCTGAGCCTAGCGTACTCGTTGTCTCTTCGCCGACGGTGCATTATGAGTACGTTGATGACCTACTAATCCAAGGCGGCCAGCGCATTCGCGGCTGCACACATCGCAACGCCATATAGTCATGTCACCACGACCTATGGCATCGATGGTTTCTTTGCGTACGGCGCGCTTTCGTTCTCGGCCGCGCAATAACTGCTCGTTGAACTCGCGGACTTCCGTCCGAATTGTATTCCTCCAAGCAGTCCGGTTCAACGCCAAGTCTTCCCAACACCTAAAATCAATTTTACAACGTGAAAGACTTACCTGCACAGCATCCTGGTATCTCAGCTTCGGACCACCGGAATTTCGCCTAATGATCACAGTTGTCCATAGAGCAGCTGCTTCGGGAAACAACCATCGCCCATCCGACGGACGTGACCCAGCCAGCCAAGCTGATTCAACATCAGCAAGGCTTCCATCCCGTTCATGTCCACTCGCCGTAGTACCTCAGTGTTCGGAACCATGTCCGACCACCGAATACCCAAGATGCGTCTTAGACATTGCAATTGAAAGCGGCTCAGATAGCGCACGTTCCGCTGATACAATGTCCACGTTTCACTGCCGTACAGCAGTATAGACAACACCATTGAGCGATAGACAAAGAGCTTAGTACGAAATATAGACGGTTAAATATAACCATAGTGCTTGTAATAACAGTAAGCTAGTACGGTGTCTTGCAGTTTTACTTACCAGAACATTCATTTTATAAGTACAAACAACGTCAATCTTGATAGCTTTAAGATAAGGATGCTTTGTTTCGATGCAAGACATTTACGCGTGTATGAGGATATGGATGCTTTACGGGAAAAATTATCTCATTCTCAGAACTAAGCAAGTCGAAATGCCTTAGACAGATAACTTCATAGGAAAGTAATTTCATGAAGAATATTGTCCATAAATCAGTAGCCTTTTTGTCAGTCAGCGTGAAGCTACGTGAATATTTGAAGTAATATCGACAGCTAAAAACACACATGTTTGGAAATTGTATAGGATTCTTTTGTGAACTGCAAATCATAATCAATGAGAGGACATTCACGGAACAACATCAGCAACCTGGAAACCGCAACGGCAAAACCAACCTTCAGAATTGACAGCGTCATTACATCTGAGTTAGTGTCAGTAGTTGAGATGAGAGATTTTTGTGGAAAGATCCACATACGTGGATGCTCATGTTTGCTTACTAGAATAAGCTTATGAGCCAACAAAATTCATCCACAGGTGAACATACCGAATTATGGAGTCTACAAGTATGTCAGACGATGCAACATTATACTAAATAGCAATGACATATCAATGATCCAAAATGAACGTTGCGAAGTTAGCCCGAGGTGAGCTAATCTGACATCGGATCGTTGATACTGTTGGCGCCAGCGTGATCGGGACCTTGAAACAGACGACTGCGAGAATGCTTCACTGTCCCAAATGGTTCTAAAAAAACGTGCGCACTGACTAAACTTTAGATCGGCAAATAATATATAAAGCAGCATAGATTGATCAGCATATCCGTTAGACTATTTACAAGGGAGCCGATCGTTTGCCTGTGGGCTGGTTGGTTTGTTACGAGAAATCCGTTTGTTGTGTTAACCAACTCTGTCAGCCATTAATCCCGTTGGCTTTTTGCCGGACTTTATTGGCACATACTCGGACCACATCCTGTAACTTAACACTTGGATAATTTGCTTGAATACAATAGATTCATCAGTAGGTATTGCACTCGTTTGGCTGTTTTACAGTCTATCATTCTATGCCAGAATCATTCTAACAGTGATAAATATACAAGAGTGAAAAAGAAAAAAGTGGCCATCCATCAAACAAAATGTAACAGTATGCATCACAGTTATTTACTACCCGTCTGACTGCAAAAGAAGCGATCAAGATGTATTATTTTAGACAAATCAGGAATCGTGTAATATTTGGGAGGAAATCAGTTGTAGATTTTTACTCACCAGTCTGGTATTACCACAGTCAGTTATGGGCGGATTTAAGTTTTTGCGCAATAGAGTTTCAAGATGAGAGTTAATCGCCTGTGTACGATATGTTCTGCGTAATATAAGGATAGTGGCTCATTATGACTGTTTATAACTTTAACAAATGTGTATTTCTTACATCAATATTTTACGGAACGTTCCATCAGTTGTATACTTGTTCAGCGAATACTGAATCACTAACTGTTTCACGCCTCATATATATCGGTGCAATGGCTCATAAAGAGCAGAATCACTAGATAATTCTAGTTTTTAACCAGACTAAAAACAATGCGCTCCTTTGAGGCACCTCATCAGTTACGAAGGATGATACAACCACCAGATGTTAACATCTCGTTTACTTCTTTCCGTCGCAAAATCAAACTATTAGCGTATATAAGACACGCGAATAGAGGCAGCAATAGAAGCGGTTGAAGATTTGGTCTTACGCGGTAGATGGATTATTATCATTTCCAACGCAGAAAAACGGCCCAATATAACAGTTTGTGCACACGCAGCCGGATGACGAATATCGATCGACAGTGTCTCGAAGAACGCATGTAATTTCGGATTTTGGTTGTGCAATAAAGAACGAGTTGAGGAATTCACTAACATGACCTGTTTCCTTATTGTGCCCTGCAATAGACGAATCAGGGTTTTAGTTGATTTGTTCTTTTGCTATTGTCTTTTTCGTCATCACGCGCACCAACCACTTGAGCATTCGTTCACCCATTTCATGAGATACATTACTCTGTTCTACTGATTACGACGTTCCTACAACTGCAAATAAACAGGTAAACATAGCGCAACAGGACATTCCCGTAGGTCACGATTATGAACAATCTGAACAATATTCGTAATTGTGAACAGCAACCACAGTTTAGCCACAAGGTATGTAGGAGTTCGGACAGACAACAACGGTTGGCTTACGTCACTGGTGGTATCGGTATTTTTGGGACTGTCAACAAACTTCGTGAGGTATCCGTTCTCAAGGAACATTTTGTCCTCTCTTTCTCTCCTTGTGAGCAGACACGGGCTCCTTAGGAGACTATTCGCATGAGACTTCGTTTTCAAGCAATCTACATAAAGGAGGATAGAAATATAGACCACTCCGAGTGTCGTTGTATGACAGATCTTCGTAAATCAATGACTGTCTCAGCGAACCTGCATTTGGTGGCCAAAGATTATCCGATTCTTTGTTAGAATAATATTGATGTTGCAGCATCAGGTGGTTCATTGCATACACCCCAGGTGCGTGTAATTTTAGAAATGATGCTAGTATTCATGAGATTTACGCAAATGATGTCTTGAATACTACCGTTAGTATTTGTACGGTTCATCTAAATCACGTTCCTGCATATGCATGCACATACACACACAGTCGCTCACTCACGTAAACCTTCACGTCTCACAGTTGCCGGTTGCAAATGTCACGTGCACAATCTGGGTAGCGTGCCCAGACATGCTTTGCCCTTCTCTTCATGTCTTGTCATTGGTTCATCGATCCATTTGCTGTAAGCTATGTTCATTGTTAAATTTAATTCACTTTCATGTTGGCTCAGCCAGGTTACACAAGGTTCCTCCTGTATCACTTCATTGCGTAGTACAGACCACAGTTTGACGACGGGGATGGCTGACAGCACGCGCTTACTTCAACTAGTACAGAATCAACAGCAGGCTCAGATTCAACAGTAAACTTAAATTCAGCAGAATACCAAGTTATTGGAAGTTCTAGAGAACAGACTTTCTCTTCAGCCTACGAGTCCCAGCATCTCAGGAGACATCAAATTAAAGGAGCTACTAGCCGATGACATTCAGGAGTTTGCTTATGATTAAGAAGGGGAAATCACATTTCTTTCACGGCATAGCCGTTATGAAGATATATTTGTTGTTGTTGGTGAAACATTTGGTGAGCAAGCTAGAGTGCGCCTAATGATGCAAAAGTTAGGTGTCAATCAACAGGCTCAGTATTGAAGCTTCATTCTACCAAATCACTCTCTGGACTACCGTTTGCAAGAGATCGTCTCCATACTTTCAACTATATTCAAAGAACGCTCATCACTTCTCAATATACGTTACAACTGTTTGAAAATCATATGACAGCCGGACGAAGATATTGTGTCATACTCGGGAAGAGTGAACAGAGAATGTCAAAGATTTCAGGTGAAAAAGATATCAGATGATCAATTCGAATCATTGATGTTTGTTTCCGGCCTCACAACAGCAACAGATGCTGGCACCCAAACCAGGTTACTGGCGAAACTCGATTAATCACAATCCTTCTCCTTGCAGAATCTGGCTTCGGAACATCTGTGATCAGTAAATCTCAGGAAGGATTAACAAACGCTACAGACATCAGGGACACACGATACGAGACGTTGAAAAAGTCACAAGGAAGCAACCACGGGCAAGCAGTTAATCAAGAAACACGAGCTGACAACGACCGCCATCGACCTGTTAGCACTGCGGGGAATGGCATTTCATACGATGTTGTTGTTTTTGGTCACAGAAGTGTCAAGAGTGTGGCCATTTGGAACACAGAGAAGGTCGTTGTTTTACATCTGGTAGAGACCAGTTCCACATTCGCTTCAGAAGGCAGTCAAATGTCGTATTTCCTACCTCTGATAATGTCAATAAGTATTCGCGCAAATTTCTAACTACATTGATCAATAATTTTCCTATTAACTGACCTGGCGGGCGGTTTGAATTTCTGGCGTGAGAAAGGAATATTCATTATTGAGATTGCGTATTTGAAGAAAGCTCAAGATTCATTTCGAAATATTCATAAAAATATAGGAAAAGTCATCCTTGTGGGTTGGAGGCTGAAATTTGCGATATCGCTCTCCCATATTCGAAGCACCCGGGACGACTTGTGGGCACCAGAAACATTAACAAAAGGTGTGGGAGCTATCAAAAGTGCTGTATGACGAGTTACTGTCCAAGTGAGCTGCATATAAGCCGGTACACTTGGTTTTTCCTTCCAACTGAGGTGTTTATTTTGCGTGAGCCATTTTCTTCAATCCAAACTAACAGCAGTGGAATCTTAGGGAAATTTCTTGCATGGGTTCAGGAAGAGTTACTCAGGTAGTCAGTTTGAAATTTGGTGGTTGCGACAATAACAAGTGTTACCTGGAGGTCGGTGCCGAGAGTGTACAATGTGGTAGGTGTGCGAAGTGGTTCCACCGTCGGTGTAGCAAGCTCTCGAAATGGGCTTATGACTTGTATGTGGTTCTTAAGGAGCAGCTTTGGGTTTTGCCAGTCATGCATAGGTGAACTGTACGATTTTGCTTCTGTTGCGAACATTGGAGTAAACCAGGAGGAGGACGCTGGTAGTAGCACACCGCCTGTTGTGCACAACGAGGTAGATGATAGCATAAGAGGTGTGAGGGGTAATGAACCGAATGTTCCTAATTCTGAGAGAGAACGTTGCAACGAGGTGAACGACTCTGATAGAGTCCGGGGTAATAAAGAGAGAAAGGCGGTTACAAAGCATGACCATTCGCCGGGTTTAGTCAATGAGTTAAAATATAAAACTGCATAACTAAATGTCCCCACCTTTATCATGGTGAGTTGTAGAAAAGTGACCGTCGTAAGAGGGAACAAAGGCAATAAGCGGAATGGGAAAAAAGAAGTAGTGAGTAACCGGAAATCGGTCAAAGACCATGTAGAAGGGGGTAGAAAAGAACTTAAGAAAATGGAGGGGCTGGCTGAAGATATTTGTTTCAAGATGGAAGCCCAATAACAAAAAGTTACGGAGGTCCATAACAAAGGTGAACTTTTGGTCAAAGCTGTGTTGGGGCTCGAAAATAAAGGGAACTTAGCTCATGGTACAAATAGGAATGTCGTCATCAGAAGCATCTCCGAGTCCATTACAAAAGAAGGTGAGGCTATAGAAATAGCGATGAGATTTCACCTGGTGAGCCTCCTGAGGCAGGTAAATATTCCTTTGCATGTAGCTTTTAAACGAGTAATGAGATTGGGTAAGTGACAAGTTAATACATACAGTCCTAGGCCTGTGTTGGCTGAGTTCGCCAACCCCAGGCACCGAGATAGATTCCTGGCGGCAGCAGGACAGATGTGCATGGCCACACGAGGTCCAGTTACGGTAAAACCGGACGACTCGGCTGGGTGGAAGAATACTAGCCGCCCCAGTGATAGTGGGTCACCAACTGCGCTGCAACACTGCATGAAAGATTTGGTGCCACGAGTACGGTTAACACGCTGACTGGTGGAACAAGAGAATGGGGAGACAGACGAAAGATTTACACCCTTTGTAAAAGCATCTCAAAGTAAAGAGCGTGGGTCGTTCGGCCTGAAGTTAGGAAGGACTGGACACATTTCCTGCAAAAAACGAGGGGAGTGTTCAGGTGTAAATCATGAGCCATGCGCCCCCCTCGAATCAAGGAGGTTTGAACAAGAGGTGGTTTTGAAGTCTCTGAGAGTACCAATGCTGATAGTCTGGGGGAACAAATGGAGTGGGCTCTCAGGGAAACTAGGAGGGGAGCATGTCGTTGTAGTTACTGAGACCTGCAGACGAGAGGATATGCCCGTCGATAATATACGCCCATCGTGATGTGCGATCCACAGGGTAAATAGACAAGATGACAGAATGGGTGGGGTGCTCTATTGTTGGTAGCGCAGCATTATAGGCAGCGCCAAGGAGAGGGGTTCAATGTCAGAAATATTCAGTTATTTAGCTGTTCCTTGGCAGACAGCAGAACAACTCTGCTGCTATTGTGCTTCTACAGAAGTCCCTCTTCCACTGGACAGAAGGATGAGCAACTACTCACTGTTCTTAAAAGAAAAACTAGCAAGTCCCAGCGGCTCCTCATTGTAGGAGATTTCAATGCTCCTGAAGTGGACTGGAGATTGATGCATGCTGCCGGTGGTACATTTGGTGAGGCATTGTTGGACCTTCTTAACGAGAAGGCATCACTTCAACATGTCATTGAGGTCACTAGGTGAAGGGAAGGTCAAACTGCTACCGTTTTGGATCTTGTTATAACAAGAAATCCCAACGACGTTTCGGATTTGAAGGTCGGAACACCTTTGGACAAGAGGGACCATGGAATCATACGTCTAAAGTTTAGTTGTGTCTACGCTACCCCCTTGTCAAATATCGTAAATCCTTTGAAAAAAAGTTGAAGTTGGATAGATTGTCATGGTACCAATAATGTCAACAAAGCTTGGGCCAAAAGTAAAGAAAATCTTATGTAGCTAACTGGCACGCATGGACCACTAAGACGCAACAAACAAAAAGCAAGCCTCTATGAAGGAAGAGTAGGGTCGAAAAAGCACTGAGACGCAAAAGGAAAGCATGGGCTGTATACAAACAGTCTAGAGAGTACATCAGGTTTTGTCAGTATAGGATGGCTAGAAAAAAATATACTGAAGTACAAAATGAATGTAGGAAAAAGTTCGAAATAAATCTAGCGAAGAACCTTGCAGCTTTCTTTCGATATGTTCAGGCCAAAGGGGCCATCAGAGGAGGACTGTGTAGCATTGTTGATACTGGCGGCAATACTGTCGAAACACCACTGCAAAAATCAGAGATTTTCTGCCGGTTTTTTGATGCAGTACATATACCGGACTCTGGATCTACCACAGTGGGACTCAGCACAGGGACTGTAAAAGGGCCAATGATGGAGGAAGTTGAAATGAGAGAGGAGGAGGTTAAGGATGGATTGGATAAGCTAGACGTGAATAAGGCGGTGGGGCCGGACTGTATCCATGCAAGGCTACTAAGACCTCTCGGTGATGTTTCACAGGAGCCTCTCAACGTGTTGTGTAATCATACCCTACAGATGGCCATTATCCCAGATGACTGCAGAAAGGCAGGGGTTATACCCATCCATAAGTGGGTGAGAAGCACGAGGTGGGCAACTATCGCCCAGTAAGTCTCACATCAGTTGTCCTGAAACTGCTGGAGAGAATTACTGAAGATAGGATTGCGAGACAACTTATTGAAAATAGGCTTCTCTCTGCAGACCAACATGGATTTATGAGGCATAGGTCTTGTCTCATCACCCTGATTTGCTTCCTCGATGAGATCACAGATAGGCTGAATAGAGGAGAGGAAGTTGAGGTTTGTTACTTGGACTTCAGGAAGGCAGTTGATTCCGTGAACCATCGATTGCTGGTCCTCAAAGTGAGGTCTTTATCCAAGACTGGTAGGATGGATACAGTACTTCTTGAGAAATCGCACCTTCCATGTTGAGGCAGCAGGGAAGAGTTCCACAGAAGATGCAGTAGTTAGTGGGGTACCTCACGGATCAGTGCTTGGACCACTATTCTTTTTAATGTTCATCAGTGATCTCACCAAAAATCTGAAGTTTCCCTGCTACATCTTCGCTGATGATGCGAAGTTTGTAGGAAATCCTGACAACACCAGCATGTAGGAGGACATGAATACTGTTCAGAAGTGGTCAACTGAATGGCATCTACTCTTGAAGGTAGTCAAATATAATCAACTGCTTTGTGGGGAACAGCCAATATCAGTCAGGTATCTTGGCATGGAGGAGGAAGAGAAAGAGCTGAGGAGGGTAGAAACAACTAAGGACCTGGGAGTGCTCATAGAGGGAAACTTCAAAGTTTCCAAACAATGTATAGATGCGGCGAAAAGAGGTAATAGAGCGCTGTATATGTTGAGGAAAACGTTCGCGTCAAGGAGCCCGAAGATGTTGTTGCCGCTCTATAAAGCTTGTGTTAGGCAACAACTGAAATACTGTGTGCACGCTTGGAGCCCGCCTATGGTGAAAGACGTGAAGTTACGTGAGAGGGTTCAGAGAAGTTTAACAAAGTTGCCCGAGGGAATGCGAGATAACTCATATGAAGACAGACTAAGAAAACTTGATCTGTTTTCTCTTGCGCGAAGGAGGGTTAGAGGAGACTTGATAGAAACCTTCAAGATTCTTAAGGGAATAACCGGAGTTGAGGCGAAATCTCTGTTTAGCCTGCATACAAACTCACACCTCCGAGGCCACAGTCTCAAGTTGGAGAAGAAGATGGTTGATACATCGACTAGGGCTAACTTCTCCGTATGCCGAGTCACCAACTGTTGGAACATGCTCCCACAGAGTGTAGTATTCTCTGATAGTTTGACAGAGCTCAACAGAAAACTAGATGATTGCTGGCCATCTTTCTTCCCTGACCTCTTGCGAGGCTTTAGATTGGAGGAGTTTCCAAAGTACTTTCATTGTCGTAGATTTAAGTCAGTCAATTTTTCATCTATATTAGCCATTATTATCTCTTTCAAACTTTATTCATCGCTTTTATTTTATGTGCAAAGTTAGTCTTAGGATCTCAAAGTATAGGCTGTGGGAATCAAACCCACATTGATTTCACACTTGACTCCTGTTTCACGTCATTTCATTGAGAGGTAATACTGGTGCATATCGGCCGTATTTGTGAACTTGTTGTGTTCTGATGAAACTGAGAGCTTAAACTCTTCGGATTTTATCTGGTAGCCCTCATACTAACTCATGGATGTGAAGAAATTCTTCTCATTATTGTCGCAGCACGTGGCGCCCTAAGAAGCTCACTGGCGCAAGAAACTGGACAATTCCTAGCTGAAGCCATCCCGTCCTGGAAACTAAACTGAACTGAACTGAACATTAAAAATCGATACTGCGTCTGATATAGCCATAATTTCTCGCTCAACATGGCACAAAATTGGAAACTCCATTTAACAACTCTCAGGATGTATCGCACGCAATGCCTCTTTCCATCCAATCGCATTTATGAGAGAAAACAAATGTGCGTTCATATTTCGCGGCTTACATTGTACCGGTACGTGTCATATTGCAGACTCAGATTAGTTGAATCTATTAAGAATTGATTGGATGGGACAATTACACCTGTGGAATGTTCCCATTAGCTCTTTCTGTGGTGTATTATCTGCACAGTTACCTCCATTATCCGGTTCTTCAGAAGGTGTTGAAGTATGCGTTAACTGCCTATCAGAAATATAGACTAGACGTGCACAGATTTTCAACAGTGATCTCGGTTTATGCACTGCGTCGAACGCAATTTTGTTCGTTACTCCGGATTGCGAACCAATTTTCCGGCCCAAAAAATCTGTGCCGCACACTACGACCACTCGAGTTGACTCAGAATTAGGCAGAACGGAGCATTCGGGTGTTGCAACAAAAATCAGCAACTCAACGTGCGCAATCCCCATAGTTGTTGTCGAAAAAGCAAATGGCACAATTCGCATTTGCGGAGAATTTTTTACACGTTTGACTAGCTGTGCTACAAACACATCAGTACCCGTTGCCGGTACCTGAGGTTTTGTTCACACCACCAGATGGCTGCAAAATTAACCTTTCCGATGCCCACCTTCAGATCGAAGTTGACAACTCAAGTAGGCAGTATCAAACCATCAACACACATCGAGGGCTATATCAGTATAATGGTTTGCCGTTTGACGTGAAATCTGTCTCAGTTATTTTTCAACAGATCATGGACACCGTGTGGAACGGGCTAACTTATGCTTTGACCTACGTGGACGACATCATCATCGCAAGCTCATTTGCTGATGTTCAGTAGGTACATTTAGACGAAGTTCTCAGCCATATGAGAACATACGGTTTCAGTCTTCGCATGGGAAACTGCTCGTTTTTCATGCATCACATTGTCTATCTTGAATCAATCATTGATGGAAACGTTCGTCACCCCGAGCCATTGAAAGTAGGGGCTATTGAACACCTACCGGCCCCGACAAATAAAGTCACATTGCAGTCATTTCTAGATCTCGTCAACTACTACAATAACGTTGTACCAAATATGCTTGTTTTACGACCTCCCTTAAATGGACTCGCTGAGTCTTCTGAAGTCAACACAAAATTGAAATTTCACATCGGGCTTCCTCGCCAACAGAACAAGAGAATTGAACGGGCTATCCGCCTCCTCAATGTTTTCCTCCGTCAGCATGTCTTTCACTTGTTACTCGATTTCCGGTTGCAGGTGAACCGGAGTCCTTCTGGGTCCGAATGGTCAAAATTAGTCTGGCTTGATGGAGATTTCATGTTCCATCCAATCACAGTAACCATATGGGACTTGATGCCTGGTGAACTGCTTTCGGAATTTGCATATCACTTCATTCAGCAACCGACTGTCGTAGGCTGGTATTGATACGGGTGCGTTCACTTCAATTTATCCAAGCTGAGGTTTGCGTTTTCTCGTTAATGGAACTACTCTATTTTTCGTTACGAGCTTATCGTGCTTCAAATCAATCACAGCTTCAACGCGTTCAAGAAAATTCGCTTCCAACATAGTCTGGCGTGCGTCGAGGGAAATGACAAAATATTGCTTGACTACGTGACCATCGATTCCGACATCATACTGCACCACGCCGGTAGCTATGAGTGTAAACCCACCGACTGTTCAAACGACCATCCCACACGACTGAACAGTTTATTTAGGTATGAATAATTTTTATCGCCGTTTTATTCTTAACGGTGCTAAGTTAATGCTACAACTGACCAACCTACTATCGCCAAACGATTCTAAATGTGTTATGGACGGTACTGCCACAGAAGCTTTATCAAGTATCAAGACAGCTTTAGCCAACATTACTATATTGAACCACATACAGTCTGATCCGCAACTATCTCCATCTACAGATGCCTCCAACTTTGCCGTTGGTGCTATTTTACATCAACACGTAAACGGATCTAGGCAGCCACTTACCTTTTTTCTCGAAGAAACTCCAATTCGCGGAAACGCGTTATAACACTTTTGGTAGAGGATTGTCATCCATTTATCTCTCTAGTGAACATTTTCAACATTTACTTGTATATAATGACCATAAACCCTTAGCTCACGTGTTCAACTACAATTCAACCAAGTATTTACCTAGGAAGATCCGACATTTGGATTTTATTTCTCAGTCTACAACCGACATCCGATATACCTATGGATCATCTAACGTGGTCGCAGATACCTTATCACGACCAGACTTTGACGTCATCGCCAAAGTCAGATTGATCGACAAAAATTGGACCGCGAACTACAAAAACGCCTATAAACTCCCTCAGTACTAAAATTACAAACCGTTTCACTTCCTGATTATACATGAACCATTATTCGTGACATCCCCAAATCTCTTCCTCGACCACTTGTACCAGCATCCTATCGTCGAACAATCTTCGATTCTTTCCATAATCTCTTGCAACCAAGTATACGGACAACTGCGAAGCTCATCTGCGATCGTTTCGTCTGGCCAAGTATCAACATCTATGTCTGTGAATGGGCAAGGACTTGTCTTACTTGCCAGCGTTCTAAGGTATCCCATCACACTACAACTCCCAGTGGCACATTCACCGCATCAGACACACGATTTTCACACATTCACATTGACATTGTTGGACCACTTTCGCCATCACATGATTTCACACATATTTTGACATGTGTAGATCGTTTCATGAGATGGCCAGAAGTTATTCCTTTCAAAGACACCACCGCAATCACGGTGGCACGCGTACTGGTAGAGAGATGAATATCAGTGTTTGGAGCTCTCACAATTGTAACTACCGATCGAGGAAGACGGTTTCAGTGTCATCTTTTTGATACACTCATTAAGCTACGTGGCACAAAGCACACAGCAACTACCGCGTATCTTCCGTGTGCCAACGGCTTAGTCGAACGATTTCACCGTCAACTAAAAGCTGCGTTGAAGGCTCGTGAACATCCGACGAACTGGACGGAACGCCTCCCCATCATCCTTCTAGGCATCCGTTCGTCCATCAAACAGGACAAAGACGCTTCCCCCGCAGGACTCTTCTTGGGTACCACTTTACGCCTACCAGGATAGTTGGTCACAAGTTCAAACACGATGGGCACTACAGATCGCTCTGATTATGTCCATCGACTCCAAGAGCACATGACCAACATCAAACCATCGGACCCAAGAACGAATGACAGATCGTCGCACATTCCATTGGATATGATGACCTGCACACATGTATATGTCCGTAATGACGCTGTCAAACCTCCCCTGCAACATCCGTACGATGGACCCCATCTTGTCCTCAGTCGTAATCCAAAATACTTCACGATCAAGAAGGGTAACACTAAAGACACTATCTCGCTGGACAGGTTAAAACCGGAGTACATTGAAAAACCGTAGACCGGTACACCACAGCAAACGATACAATTGCCCAGTTCAAAGACAGCTGCCAGCAATAAGAGAGACATACTAACAACAACAGAACAGTCATATTCAACGCCACTACTGCCAACTACCACGAGGTCTGGCAGACGTGTGCGATTCACCGACCGGCTACTCTACTATTGACATCGCATTGTGTTACCAACCAAAACGCTGGCAGGGGGTAATGTAGCAGCACACCGTTGTGTGGTCAAGGTCATAT
>LUCH01000427.1:86917-159292 GCA_013368495.1 Paragonimus heterotremus
TCCATCACTGGCCCACCGTTCTTCAGAACTTCACCTGGCAATCCATCTTCACCTGCAACCTTACCGTTGCGAAGTTGACCAATCTCTCTCTGTAATTCCAGTAAATCAGGAGCGAGAGCAAGTGAAGGCTTGATGGCTTTTTGCGGCAGGATGTTTACGGGCATCCAATCAATGGTAGCAGGACGGTTTAATAGGCTACCAAAGTGTTTCCGCCAGACTTTCATGATGTCCTCTGGCTGAGTGCACGAACAGCCGGTGTCCATGTCTACCAGTGCCTTAGTAGACCGGATAGATGGGCCGTATATCGCTTTGAGCGAATCGTAGAACTCCTTATGCTGTCGACGATCTGCGAATCCCTGCATCCGCTTACCCAATTTCATCCACCAGTTGTGCTTGATTCTGTTAGAGCATCCATTTCTTTTCCTTCAAAACCGCCTCCGTCCTGTAAGGATAAACGATGGACTCTGTCCCAATTAACGGAACTGTTCAGATCGGTCGAGTTATGACCTTGGTTAATTTTTTCACCCGTCCGACCTTTTTATTCCGCTGTGCCCATTAGTGACCCTAACTATTTTTTTCCGGCAAACGCCCTTCTCTTTTCATAATTCGAGAGTGTTTCTTGGCCACTGCGCATCATATAAGTAATTTGTCTTTTTCGCCTTGGCGCACATGTTTTGGGGAGTATCATCAAAGCGTTGATGCGATCAGCGGCCGCGAAACAGACACCATGTTCCCCAGCACCGTCCGTCGGGTAACCTATCCGGTAAAAGGTGTACCCAGCACCTGCTTCCCTTAATTAACCTTGGTCCGTATGCCTTGTCTAGCTCAAGGTAGACTGTTAATTTGACAGTTTATGCACACAGTGCCGGATGGGGTTTACTGGTTAACGTAATTTCGGATATCGCGTCCAGTTAGTGATTTTCACTGAGTAACCACACGTCAAACGAGTTGACTTGGTCAACGATGTGGCCCGGCTCCATCGGTTATTTCGCCCTGAATGTCGTAAAATTTCTGTTCAAACATTCTGTTACTTTTATCAATTATATCATCCGGCTCACTATTATCTTTGGCTTGCGTTCAGCTATTTATGGTCGTAGGAACTCAGCTTCTCCAGCAATATATAGATCCTCCAACTAAAAGAAACCAGACAATTTAATTGACTGACAAAGGACTTCGATTGACTTTAATCACCAGCAGCCTAAGCAGTATATTAAGTAGAAGGGAGCAAGTGACATTTGATCGCACGGTGAGTGTGAAACTAGAGTTTAACTTTCCACTAACGCAGATTGGCTCCAACAACAGCACATAAATCTGTTTTTCTAATCGCTAATGTTGTGTTCCTATTCAGGCGCAATCAACAAGCTAGACAGACAATAAAAGAGGCTGAGAGAACAAGTGACTCAGTAGAAATACGTAGCATGTGGTAATTTTATTAACGGCCGTGTCATTCTCATGTGCGTGAACGAATGAGCCGTTGTTCGCTGAATGCGCGCCCAGTCAGAAGGCACCTTGAGCCTTAACACGAGTGTGAGGCACACAGACGGCCTTGAAGCACATGCATCAATTAGTCCAACTGTTCTGTCTCATATGAGCCTAAATCATTCGTTTGCATTCAAGGGATGGGTCCGGTTCACACACCAACCATATTACTCACTTGTGGCGTACTGGAAATACTCCGTTCACTCTCAGATGATTCAATACATTATAGTTCGTACTTACTCTTGTCCAAATCTCTATCCTGATTTTGACAACGGTAAGTACAATCTACACACTGTCACAAAAGTTACGTTACAATAGACTAACGCGTTTCCAATGGCATGCAGACAAGTTCGTTTATCATAAAAACCCAACATTATGTAGAGTAACGTAGTTGAATTGAACAGATTAGGTGTCGAAATAAGCTGACCTTTCTGAGATAAATAAGTGAGGTTTTAGTTTCTTGATAAACAACGGGAATATTTGCCCTAAATGGTCCTATCTAAGTATAGATCAACTTAATCGTTCCAATCGTCACTTAACCGCAGTCAGACTACTAGGGTTTATCAAATGGCACTGAACCAATACCTGATCCATGCGTCACCGTATTAGTTTCAGTGTACGTGACATACATCATGTGTTTGGTAGTTAACAAAATGTGCAACAATTATGAATATGTTGAACAAGATGTTCTTACGATTGTGAATCTGTGGTATGGTTTCGGGATGTTTGTTACACAAGATCAGTAGCGCCGTAAATGAGGGATAGTGCATTCTCACAGAAGTTGTTCGCTTCAAATGTTTACCGAGTAGCGCAATAAAATGTCAAGTTTATTGACTTTGGTCCAGAATCAAGCACGGTATGACAAGGTTAATTCAACGAATACGGTGCCACGAAACGGTCATCATAATCAGATGTGTACATTGTGCATTGATGATTATGTATGCGAAATTTTTTCTTTAATATGCAGCTGAAGAATTACTCGAGAATAATATATCGACGATGGCAGTATAAGTCAGAAAGCATGACCGGAAGCAGGACAGAGAATACGGGAAGCTGTACCAGTCAAGTAGTTGATACACAAGAATCACGGAAGTCAAATATTCCTACAAATAAAAATGAATTTAGCTAAGTGTAACAGAGATAAAGAAGTCCACAGAGAGTAACACAAAAGTGGGCGTCAGGTCAATGTGAAAAAATTACGCGAATAGATTCAGACGGATGTGAGCTACAGGCTGTTTACCTCACTTGTCGAAAAAATCCACTTCATGTGTTTATCCAACCACAACCTGTGATAACTTGACTTATGCGACCAGTTCAATACACACCCGTTTCCCAAAAGTTATTGACTGGACTTAGAATCTCTTTTCCACCAGACGTTTCGTGGGTCTCTGTCAAACGAGATTTCCTATGCTTGTAGAGATGGCATGCAGTTCACTCAATTTCTGTATGGACAAAGCAATCGTTGTAGTAATCCAGAGGTGATCGATCTGATTTCATTCGCAAAATAACAGCAGGCAACCAGATTGAAGACGACGGACATCGTCAAGCGTACGTAAACGAAATTATCAAACGAAGGAAAGTGACCGTATTGAAAAAAAATCAAGTAGACGGAGAAGGCGAGGTCGAAAAAAATGTTCACTGTGTTGACTCGTTCAGCGTGCAGACAGGTGTTCACAACATACATTTTGCGTGGATTAAAGTTCGGAGTTCAGTAGACAATGTTTGGCTGGGTGTACGCATGGGAAGTACACTAGAGTTTTGAATATCGTGTTCAGCAGAACAGAGCTGAAGAAAAAAGAATCAGGGGAGTAAATTGTTCACGGATGAAGATTGAGTGAAACGGAGGCCTACCAATGAGCTGTTCCAGCAAATCTACTGGAGGGAGACCATAGGAAGTACGCAGATGGGATAAAACCATTGCTGATTATTGTGGTTGAATTTAATTTCCGAGGCATTTTATTGCCTCATTGTCAAAAAACCTGTTATGATTCTCTTAGATACCGGTAAAACTTGTCATTACGTTTAACCTTCTAGCCCCACCAATACCTTGCCACTCATATTGGTGTGTCGATGGTTCTAATGCCACCCCTTCATGAAAGCAGGTAATACAGTGACAGCTCTACCAGCACGAACATGAGAGATCGCCTGCTAGCTAGTGCTTAGTTTCTCTATTGTTCTACTTTTAGGCTCACTTGTACTAGTATAAACAACGTTGTCTTCGGATTTTCATGCTTCAACTGAACGCAAAGTGCTGGCATTTGTGCTCTGTATCAACACACACTCACTACAATGAATACGTTTGAGCTCTCCGTCTTCTCGAATCCTTAAATGGTGTGAGCACTGAATCGTGTTGGTTTATAACAAGTGAAAATTAGTATAATTTTGCGACTTGGTGTCATATATTTACCGCAGAGAAGTGGTGAACAGGATCCTCTCCAGCCTCGATAATGTTTCAGACTACAATTACATTTTTTTCAAAATTATTAAGGCTGCACATAAATGCAATGAAAATTCACTACTCCAAATAAGAAGATGTAATCACAATATTTCAGCGTTTCTCGTTAGGACAATTTTAGGGGAAAATAGTGTAATTTGATCAGGTCTGCGACTAAAACGAATGTTTCTCTAATAGAAAATGAGATGAGTGCAGACAGCCACTTCCGTAGACTATCAGTCTCATAGAAAAAGGGAGAATGTAAAAGGCATTTAATAAACACCATACAATTACTGAATGGAGCGTGATAGAGAAACGTATGTATAATGTACTTAACGAGAGAAGCACATCTAGTGTTTACACACCAGATGACAGCCAGGTTCAGACCGATAAAACTATCATCAACATAAACAAATGCAATAGTCAAATCATTAGAGGAGTGGATGACAGACATATTGTAACGAAAAGGCATTCAATAAAGCACAATCTTTATTGTCCAACTCGCTAGTTCGCATGCTACGCGCACGCTCGCGTTTATGAGTCAACATTCCAGCCCAGAACATCCCCAGGTTTCCGCTCACACGTAGTGTGCACTTCTACCCGGTTTAGGTGTGTGAATGACGCCTTCTATCCGGTGGTTTTCCGTCTGCAATTCCTCGTCCATTGATCCGATTTCGTTGAGCGATGGCTCATCCGGTCACTCCTGTTGTCCTCCGTCTATCCACTATGGGATTTGACCGTGACCAGATATTCCTGTGAGTGTTGGAATAATCAAGCCTTCAGTTTGGTCACCCATCCTATTTTGACTGCCACATCTCGCACGTTGGTCCGATGGGCTCGAGCAATGACTCATCCGGTCGCCCACACCGTCTTCCATCCGCTCGCTGTGGGTTTTTGAACGTACCTCCCCCTGTGTTGAGGTAATCCGCCGACAGTTGGAATGCTCGCACTTCATGCCTGACAGTCCACCACAATATGAGACATTGGTTATTAGCAGAAGCATTTTTATGGCAAAAACAACGTTATATTTTGAATAACGAATTGAAACTTACAACAAAATAGTGATTCGAATCAGATGAATTAAAACTGCATAATAGTAACACGGAAACTGCCCAGAATTTTAACGATCGAACTACATATTTAAACACACTATCTCAATTTTCATTAGCTCAAACTTCTCCGAGAATAATACTCAGGGGGTACAGGCGTAGTAAATTCGCCTAACGCCCTTCGGTTAATCAAGCCATGATGGAAATCGGGCTTGTTGTGTGTAATTACATCGCTGATTGAGATACAATACCTCAGGGCGTATCATCAAAGCCACGACATATACGTAGATTGAAGTCATAAAAACAGGAGAATTTGTTATATTTTCATAAGCAAATTATCCTCTGCACCATCTTATATTGGTAGACGTATGTTCTGAGTCAGCTCATTAAGCTGAGATAAAGTCTATATCCAGTACCTGGTTGAATACTTCGCTGTATTACAAAAGTGCATGTCAGTTGAAGTGCTTGTGGGAAAAAGTTGAACAAATTTGATTACGAAGGCCGCAACATTTGAGCGCCAAACAGAAATGTTTGCAAGCGTAAACGTTAGTCGGTGCCGGTACAAGTTTAGACAAATGGTAAAATATAAAGGCTCAAGGACTGTAGAGAAAACAAACACACTGGCTATTTACACAGTTATATATTTGTAAGTTGCCGCTTCACAGATTTTCAGTTAGAGGATCCGAAGGGAGGAGGCTTTGTCCATAACGTCGTTCACCGGGTTGGTTTGGTCAGAACTCACGACGCAACTAAAACAACCTTGGGGAGAAAAAGACGAAACGATAATAGTTTTTGAGAGGTTGATTCTGTTGGGAGAACAAACGTTTGATTTTACCAAGTGAAGACGCTACATTTGCTAACATCAACGGCAGAAGATTTTGTCAGTGCTGGTGGTCATCGTGCAACCCCAAATCGGTTCAGAACAACGTGTGAATTGTGTCACGTTCTACGATTTTTAGTCAAACAACTGGTTGCATACTAGCCACATTATTTGATCAAAACACCTTTCTTTCCGAAAAGTGTGAAAATCATGTCCAGCGAATGAATAAAGTTTGACGAAAATTGAGGTATTTTCAGCTACCCCCAGTGTACGAAGCTCTCGACCAAGTCACTTATGAAGTACATACCTATCGTTTGTTCACACTCCGGTGTAGTGACTGTTCGGTTAAATGTAGGTCTCTATGAATGGATAGCCGCCTATCGTCGAAGCGCTAGTTTACATTAATTATAATAAGTGAGCGGAATCATAACTGATTCATCTTGAGCCACTTCTGATAAGGCCTTTGCGTAAACGTCCTTTCACTTGACTGACGAAGAAGACCGAACTTGAAGACGGATGCTCCCCACTGGCGCATAACAAGACTGACAAGGCAGTTTGATCGAACGCGGCATGCGATGCCCTAAAATATTCCATCCTCACTTCTACAGTTGCTATTCCCAACAAAAGCAAGAAAATCAGCAGAACCAACACTTCTAAACTACTTTTGAAAGGTAGTTTCATGGGTCGAGTTCAAGTAAACAGTTTTTAGATGTTTAAGAGAGGTGCTGTATTTCTAATCCTTATTATGGAACTACCACACTGTTTTTTATTTGAGTCTGCTTATTGTGAGGGGGCTATCAACAAAACCTATCCCACAACTTGCTTGCGCATCTGATTTACTATCACACTCGTTTTCCGTCCCCCGTTAGAAGATATATTTCTTATACATGTTGTTTCCGTTCGTGTTTGCCGTTTCGTTTATTTCTGTGTAACAAACTATATAGACCGCAAAGCATCATCAGCGTATACGCCGAAACGCTTACGTACTGATGGTGTCACTGCGTTTCGTGATGGAACGTTTGCAACCTAAGTGCTAGACTCGGCGAACATCCCAATACCTGAGTCCTCAACTCGAGCTACAGACAACAGCACCATTGCTTCCAACTACCAGAAAGCATCTGGTGTGGCTCGTTGGATGGTCGATGGAGGCTTGCTAATCTGCAGTCTCTGCATCCTTGGTCGAATCAAACCATTTTATCAACCCGGCCGGTTCGTTTGTGTTAACCTATGGAGTCCGTAGGGCGCACACAAGATGTTTTCGAGGTGGTCTACTGGTCACTGCAGAGGCATCTGCAATCCGCTTGTACCCAACCCCGTTATGCGCGCAAAAACATTTCTTGTTGGGACACTAAACTTCCCATGCATCCATACTCCGGTTAGGTTGGTTACGCAGGCGTTCTTAATCCGCAAGACTGATGTTTCACAACCAGACCTCAGGAGGCTGATGAACTTGACATCAATGATTACCATCATTTAACGCAATGATTTATTACTCTCGGTCAACCCATAAATATATGCTGTATTTTACTTGATATTGAAGCACTAAAAACAAGCCCGTTTCTTCTCACGATTAAACCGGGTAAATTCACGATATTGTGAATCAGTCAACTCTCAGTGGTGGTCATATATTCAAAGGACAAGTCAAAATCTTTGACATCTCACTCGATCCATGTCACTGATTCGGCAAAATAACGTACATGTACTTCAAAATGACCAGCATTCTGTGGGCTAACCGATCCCCTTAGCACGATAGTGACACGGTGCTGTTGCGTATGCTTTTAAGTATTGTATCACTTTCATAATTGTGGATGCCGAATGAAAACTAATTAGAGTTACAAGCATTTGCGCTTCGCCAGTCTCCACTAGTATACTTCTCAGTCTACACTTTTCGCACAATAAAAAATGTTCTAAGAATACAAGCTCCACGTGGTCATCTGTATTTGGCTAGTTGGACAGCTTACTATTTCTTCTCAACGGGTTTCGACTCTTTGCGATGATTGTGAGCGGCACTCGGCCATGTTTTTAGTTACCTCCAAAACTTTAATTTACAGGATGTTTTTTTTGTAGTAATATAAAGATTCGTGTCGAATATATATATCGTGAGAAAACTGTGTGAACTAAGTTCTACGAAGCTGAGATCCAATTGCGACAACCATTTCATCAGGAAATCCAAATCGAACGAAAATATGTTGCAGTCAGTTTAAAATTACCGCTTTAATTTTCAAAACCCTGGAAAGTTTCATGTCACCCGATATAAGGTATGACGCCGCAATCGATTGATCTCAAAATGTCAGTCGCAATTTTGGTCCTGAACCCGTAGTACACTCGATGAGTTAAATAAGCGACTTGACCGATTTGGCGATTGGGTCAGAATGCTGATATGGAAAAGCCTCCTGATTGCCGTTTTCATGGCTAAGCTTGACCTCGGTCACCAAAAGTATTCACGAATACGGGCTTTCCTCTTTATTACGTTGGGGTACTTCATATGACCAATAGCTACTAACTCTCCCACAAATAGAATATCGAAAACCCATTCAATAAAACATGATTGTTATTGTCCATTTCGCATATTCTCGCTCCCATGCGTTCGCGTTCGTAGACTGGAATTATAATCAACGGCTCAACGAGGTTTTCATCCAGACGTTCTACTTACCTTTTATTGCTGCCGTCGGTTTAGTTGACGTTCCATGCAATGAATGTTCGTCGATCATATCTCGCTTGTTCAGCCGATTTTGCTCAGTGAGAATTCATTTAATCTTGCATCAACATGTTGTTGACTGTAAGCTTGCCACGTTCCAGTGAAGGTGGAACCAACCGCGTCTCTAACCTGATCATTCATCATAGCATAGCGAAGCAGAGGCCTATTAAAATGCTTTTCCCAACTGTCGATAACTCATTTCACGGTCTAATGACAGCACACAAGCTGTAGGCTGCTTTCACCGAATCATGCGAATTGGTGCATATTCCCAGACTTGCCTAATGATCAGATGGCCCTACGTATTACGTCGTATACCTTTTAGAGATATATACTGTGAATATACGTTATTTGGGCTTACAGCAATTTTCACTTCTTTAACATGTGTTTTACACTGACTGAAACGAAAATGCGTCGACTGTCTGATGCTGTTGTTTTGAGATGTGAAAATTCAAAAACTTCACTCGCCAAACATGAGTATCACTAAATAATCCATGAAGGTTTGGATTTTTATTTTCGTAACAAAGAGGCGTTGAAGGAGATACAGCGTGGAGGCTCAAAACAGGCCGTTGCCCGAAGGGATAGAGGTACCAGTTTTATAAGCCCACACACTTCCTGGAGCTTCCTTTTCAATTGCATAATGATTTCTTTCATTGGCTGGCAGTGTCCAGAATGTACAGGTAAGGAGCTTTTCTTACCTCTTCTGAACTTGTATGGAAACATTACCCATGCCGCTAAGAGAGCCATTTGTTAGGGCAAAACTAAAAAGCCATTCTTAAAAAGCGGATGCCGTAGAGGTAAAAGCAACCACTGTAAGGATCAGCGGATAAGCTTTTCCTCGTTCAGGACACCAGATCAACAGCTCGCTTTGTTAGGTCAACTTATGCAACTCCGCACAAGTTGTCAATTTTCAAGGAATGCCGTAGACGGGAGCGCAAGAAGTGTTTGATTTATTACACATTTTGTGGCTTGTGTTTTTGCAGGTTAACGTTAGGTTTACCTATGACGCTTGAAATCACAGGGATATTAAGCTCGACTTCCCACACGACGAACTGACATTTTGGAATGAGCTACAGGCTTAAGTCATTTAGTAGGCCTAGTACAAAATGCAAATTAGAGTGTAAATCAGAAGCTTTTCTGAAGACGCAAATGTCGTGAATGAGAGAGCACCTCTGCTGCAGATGGTCTGACAGTTAAATCGTACACAATAGGCAGGGGATGCCTCTCTGTGGTGGCGGTGGTGTTCAACATACATCAATCCTATTCGATTACTATTGTCTTATCCTCCTTAGGACTACGAGTAACGGATGCACTCACTCTCGGTTAGACCCACCGGGATCATTTTGGACGGTGGTATCCGTAGCGGCTATTATATGCTTAACGGAGTAGAACTGGTTTTCAATCATGGACACAACAGTTTTTAGGTAATTCTTAAATATTCCTGCAAAGGAAAAGTGGTTAGTACCACTTGATAAAGTCTGTTCAAACATTGGGTATACGGTATTGTAAATAATCTTACATTTTGCTTTATTTTTACGCACATATTACATTAGTTGCCTTTGTATAAAATGAACACCACTTGTTTGAATTGATTCAACCTAACACATGCGTCTCGTCTCGTTGGTTGAATTGAGCTATCCGGTCTGTTGCTTACGAGTGGTGTGTAGGTTTAGGAATATCGTAGCCGTTGGTAGCAACTACGTTCATTCTAGGCAAAGTATAGAAACCGATGAATGTGTCGACAATTGTCACTTCATCAAAATCAAATCAACACAGTTTGGACGCCGTTTACGCCTGTGATGTCGTATTTAATCGATTCATATTTCATATAATTGTAAGACACCTGATACGGATAATTAAGAACAAATATGTGTACAAAATCTTGACATTCCTTGGTCATCTGTGCCACAGTCAACAGGAATGTTTAAGGTAAATGCAGATCAATTGATTACACATTCGAACGGGCAAACAAAGATGAACCGCCCACCGCTGATGTAAGGAAGTCAAAGATGAAGGAAGTTGTTATAATTTCCGCTGTATATGTGGACGTAACAAATAATTATCAGCCTGCACGATATCACCTGTCAGTAAAACAATGTACAGCGAAAACAAAAGAAATCGGAATTTCACCATTTCGGATGATAACGCTGAACGTACACAATCCCAGAATATGACAAAAGAGCAGACAAAAAGTCAGGGGTCACACTCGATAGCGTGGTTCTTACATAACTATGGCGTTAACTGAAAGGAAAACTTAGGTCATGTAGACGTCACCGCAACTGCAGATGATCTGGCAGATAAGGTGTGAAGTGGACAGCTCAGGCATCCCAGTCTTAATTTGAGGAAGTATGAGCGATGTACGGATAGGCACACTGTATCATTTTTCCGTCATTTGATGCTAATATCCAGAAAGGCGAGCGTGTTTTCCTTTTTGAACACAGACGTTAACGTTGGATTTTGGTGCGAAGAGTTCAATAAATCCAATAGGCTTTTTTGTTGTCTGTTTGTTTTGCGCGAATAATATTATGTCATCAATATATCGAGATGTTATGCGCTGTATTCGCAAGGCGAAGGTCAATCACAGACATAGATGATTCAACCAAAACTACTTATCGCAACCCCGTCTATTTGTATAAATCCCATGTTTTCAAAATAAGTTTTGATATTTTCAGTACACATTAATATCAGTATTGGCTGGGACATAATGTTTTGTGTTATGAGCCAGTGCAAATTCACAAATAAAGTTGACCGTCCCCCGTAACGGTACATTTGTGATAAACGAATTCACATCAAGGGAGCACATAGCGTTTCCTTTCAAGTCACTATTATCTGAAATTTCACACATCTCAAACGTGTCGTTCAGACAAAATTTGGAAGCGATTTTGCAAACTGGTTGTAAAATATCCATTAACCACTTGGCCAGTTTGTGATAAGGCGAACTCGCCATCGCACAGACTGGCCACCAAGGCGTTCGCGGCTTGTGAATCTTTGGTAAACGACATAACTGCGAAGTCGTACTACCATAGGTTCCATATACTTGTGCTGTCTTAAGGTTATACACCCACGTGAAAGTGAGATCTGTAACTCTAGACAAATGTGTTTCTTCACCAGCATTATGTTTTCTGGTTGGGTGTCCAGTAGAAACTTTGTGTTATCAGAAAGGATGACATTCATTTTCTCTACATATGCTGCTTGTTCATCACCACAGCTCAGAAAACGTTGTCAGGTTTTGAAAGAATTACATGTTCCCTGTTCGAGAATGTTCACTTCAGAGTGGAAATTTTCGCACAGCAACACTTCGGTGACGGAGCGGAGGTTACAATGTGTGGGTTACTTAACATCCTGTTAAGTAAAAACACTAAGAGAAAACTTTCACCGAAAATCCGATCAGCATGTCTGGTGATTGCGCTGGTGAATGGAAATCATGACCCGAAGGGTGTGAATCATACATTTAGAGTAAACGTGTCGGACAATTCAACTAAATTGCCTATCAGCTGGCTCATATCCCTCACTGTAAGAGCGGTGGAAAAGTTGGCTCATTTGCGGAAACTCTTGTTTGTCGAAACGGCTCTAAAGGAAGTAACGATTTCCATGGGGTGGGCGCTTCAGCAATGGCTTTGCGGTCGCAAGCAAACAACTATAATGGGAACCCTTTGATGTGCTTACTTTTCAGTTAACTTGAGTGGGAACACAGTTTGCCGGTAGCTGTCAATCGCGTGAACAGAGATGACCTCTTTAATTTGGTTCACCTGGAACGTGCGTACGATTTCAATTGTGTGGGCGCGAATTCAGTCGGTAAATCATTCGCAGTAGAGTTCGGTAGGTGCAGATCTGATCAAATGTGGGGATAGTTTGGTTGGTATATGTTCTATTGTCCCATTATCTTGAGAACATGAGGAAACGGTTGATCGGAATGATTGTAAAACTGAACTTCAGGTTATTGATGTCAACCCAACTCATAAATATCACCGCTTCATTAATAAGGCAGATCTACAAGTCCAGGATACTGACTTCGTTTTGGGAACATGATAGACTACCGTTGGGGATTAGTTCCGAATTTGTTTGGATTCACCTAGTGGCCAATACATCAGAGGGGAAATCTCGTTACCAGTGTCTCGGATGTATTGTACCCCTGTGAAACAAGCTGGGCTTGGATTTCTTTTTATGTCTATCAACTTACGTGTCGTCGCAAAACTTTGTAGGGATAACCTAAACTGCAAATAGCCTACTGACATGAGGAATTTTGCAAAATGTAACAACTAATGTGATGACATGAAGCTCAAGGACAAGTTTGAGTTATCCAGGTATACATAAGGTGGATCACAGCAGAACGTATATTTCAGCATTTTCTAAGGTGTACAGCCTTGCTATGTACTCCTGAACTCAGCCAGAGGAAAACCAAAATTACCGCTGCCTACCTAAGAACAGCCACTGTCCACAGATTTGTTTCATTCATCGCAATCCCGGTTGTTCGTGTTTGATAGAATAGCAATGGCAGCCTTTAGAAAATGTTTCAATAGAAGCATCATACAGCTGATTCCACGGTTGCCATTTATCGTGTTAATGACATAACATTTCGATTTTAAACACTTGTGGTCAACCGATTTTATACAATCAGAATTTTTTCGTAGATCAGGATTAAAGCCGCTTAACATTAGAGTATAGTCCTGCGGATTGTGTCTTGTGGGAGATAACTGATAAAATGAACTCGACCAATAGACGGGGTTCATAGTTGCATTGCCACCACCCAGAAACTTGGCTTACGCTATCGGCCGTGCTTCGAATAGCAAATTGAAAAGACATCGGCCTGTTTTACTACAGTCAGGATTGAAGACATTACGCGAACTTTATGGGACAGGTATTCCAGTTAACTGACCTTGTGAAATGAGGTTACACGGTTGTCTGGTTCATGAGTTACTGAACGTTCGTTGTAGACGTAATTTTTGCTTCAAAGTGTGTCATATATATCATTCACAACAAAATTATTCGAACGTTACCACGTTTTGTATGAAAACGATAAGCCTTCAAAGAACCCTAGCTATTGTTTTTCATATAAAACGAGCTAGCAAGCACGTTGCAAACGTATTGCGATTATAATAAGAAAGTTGTACTTAGATAGATACACTCAACCTAATGTGCCGACGGAATATTAATAACCAATGTTGATCGGTTAATGGCAAGCAACCACATTTGCATGGTAACACTGTATGATGTTGTTTTATGTACTCAGAGAAACAACCGAAGTTAGGATAAAAATCATAAACCTTACATTCCAACTAAATGAACTTTGCTCCCGTGAAACCCTTGGACATTGCAGCTATGTAATGCAGATTATGTGACTTTCTCGAACAAGTTGTGTGAAAATTCCAGATCACGTTTGTATTCCATTCAATAAACGTAAAAAGAAGCCAGTTTAGTATTTATATTCAGTTTGACCGGTTCTGTAAACCACATCGAATCAGTCTCATAAATCAGACGTGTACGAAAACAAATACGAAGTAAAATATCATGTACAAACCGAGGTAATAGTGAACAATACAAACTGGTAGCATTCCAACTAGTCCGGCTTTACTTGATTCGACAAACTTGTTGCATCGAATTACAATTCAGCCTGGCGATGTAACCAATACTTCTGGCAATATCATTCGGAGAAGCTGCAAGACCTCATCCTTTAAGAGTGCAACTGGTTCTACCCGTATTCAGTCGTTCTGCTTCTGGCCCATTTTGTATTCCTGAGCATTCTATGAAAATCATATCAGTCTCTTCACCAAACCTAACAAAATACTCATCGACTTCCACAACCTGCCTTTGTATTTTATGCGACAGTTGCGCATTCGCTTCAAACCACCTAACGGTTCTGTCGAAATCGAAAGAGTTCTTCCTCATTAATTCTGAAAGCCATTCATTCGAGTGTGCTCCAGCAAATGTCAACTACCCCTAAACAGACTAATGCGATGAACCGATTAACACGGATATGTCGTCACTGCACGTAGTTCAAACTAACGATCCTAAGGCTAACCTTCACACTACCTAGTATGCATAATTTCAGAAGCAGGATATCAGTAATTATGACAACAATATTTTATATCAAAGACCACGATTCATCAGTGAACAGAATATTATTTCACAGTCACGTGGCTACTTCTTGGTGAGCCCTGGACACTGCCGAGGCAAAGTTTGATGCGGAAGTTTTAAACATGATGATTTCAGGACAATTGATGATCAACTGTTAATGAGTTTTACTTTAAGATTCACTTCTATTGCAGAAGCTTCGTCGGACCGCGTGAAACTGTTACGGCTACTGTGGTATTGAGGGTGGTTTTGACATAAGCAGCTGCAAAATTTCCACTACAATATCGTGGTCCAAGTGTGAATAAAATAGTGATACATTTAAGCGTAACACAAAAATTTATCTCGACATTAAAAACACGTAGGTAGCCGCATTCGACCATGCTTGATGTGAGGTCAATGGCGCAATGGTAAACACGGTTGCCTCGTGAAAGCGTGGCCGGTTTCCTTGTGTCGGCATTGGCAAGAATATGCACAACTGACGAGCTCTAATGAGAGCGAAACTCAAGTCTGATGGTTGTTTTCGAAACTGTCCGCTTGGAACATCTATGGGAATCCGACAGCCGGTAACTATTGTTAGTGATGTTCAACTCGACATTAACTAAATACCCGACTAATCATTTAAAATCAGGATGTTTTCGATTGCACGGCAGCACGCTGCATGACAGCACCACTTATACTGAATAGCATACAGATGAAAGCATGTGATTCTCACCTTTTGTATCAGTTGTGTAAGTTCATTCAATATTTTGATAAATCGCGGACATTAGAACAAACTATGATTTGGAAACACTTTGATTCTGATATATCGTCCACACCTCTATCAGTTCCAGAAAAACCAACCAATCTAGTCCACTTACCGGATTGATCGTGTTTCACACCATTATCTGTTTTCAGCTGCTCAGCACACGAACAAATGCATGAAGCCAGCCATAATGCAGTTTTTGAATTCAACATTTCAGCTTACTAGAGGCTAGCTGAATTTAGTTTTGTGATATTCCATGCACTCATACATCGTCCAATGGACTATGTACTCTTTTACTTCAACGGTTAAGATGGATTTATCGGATAGTCAGTGTTCGAAAAAATTTTGACGTCATTGTATCAGGGGACAAAAGAAAACCATGGAGACGGTAAAAATATGGGTTAACAAGCCCATCAGAAATGTAGTTAATGATGCGTATTTTCTGTATTCAGAGAAGCAGCGTTTTATTCCTTTAACACAAGAAACAATATTCAGGACAACCAAACATTAAAGAGATTAGTCTACTTCAAACACAGTACAACTTCGAAATCGAAAGGAAGCAACCTAGTCCAGTGAATATTATATCCGAATTTTAGGCTATTCTATACAAGCCACCTTCAAAAGTAGCAAATAAAATTATTGTAACGGTGCAAATATTATTCCACGGCAAAACCAGTTGACTGGCTACTAATCACCGCAGGGCACGTAGTTTGAAACCACCAAGAAGGCTAAGTGAAGTTGAATCACCAAAGACTGCAGAGGAGACGCTATGGTAATGTTTGAAGCGAAGGACAGCAAGTGGGACATGCTGATTCGGACCTGATAAGAATGACCGTACCCTCTGTTTTTATAGGTAATTCAGCCTTGTATCCAGCCGTGTCATACCCATCATGAATCATTTAGGATGACTCAGTTCAATTAATTGTTTATTCAAACAGAGGAACAAAAATGACCCATCAACTACTGATGTAATAAGGTCAAAGCCAAACGATTTTAATGTCATAATTTCCAGTATATATTTAAATGTAGCAGCTCGTGCGAGATTGCGTGCCAGTATAATAAGGATTTAGCGGACAGAACTTTTAACAGAGATCCAACGCGTCATCAGGTGATGACGCCGGATTTAATCAGTAAATAAACGCTACAGAAGAGAAGACGGAAGGTGAACTCGTCTCACTCGATAAGTCAGTCTATACACGCTCGCAGCGCTATTTGAAAAGATGAGAGAGGATTGAAGAAGATTTTGTTTGTAGTTGCCTTAACAGTTTATCAACAGTGTACACAGTGACTGTGACGGAGCGTTCAGGCTTTGGAACTTGCGAAATAGAGAGGAGAGTGTAGGTTGGAAGGAGGGAGTGGTTAGATTTGAACCGGCACTTACAGCTGCTCGCCGGACTGCGACAAAAGCTGTCCCATTATCATCCAAACTTCCACTAACGCCGGCATATTTCCAGATTTCGTCTAAGCATTACAACCACTTCGTGATACATTTGCACTTATGAACGTCTAGAGGTTTACCTAATTTAGGGTGTCTCGGGAGGAAGGATCTTTCCGTCAACCTCCATGAAAACATCTGCGTAGGTACATCACAGGCAAAATAGTAGCACTCGTTATGTGTTACTAATATTTCACGGAATACAGCAGTTTCATTGCCTGTACATTTTAAGGTATTTCCTACCTGTTCACGTCGGGACAAGTAAGCTGTGGAACGCTCGATGAATCCAGAACGTTCGAAAGCAAGAGATCTAACGGCCTTTAGTGTACACTCTGACAAACTGAGCACACAAGTCCAAAGCAGGCCCGAACAATATGTATTATATGCACCAAAGAAAATCAGTACACTTTGCCGGACCCATCTGAGGAAACACAATCGTGAATGCCGCTACGACGTTTGGTAAATCTGACTAACACTTTGTAAGAAACGCGTGATGTAATACTTGTAGATATACTGACGAATAATGATCAGCCATCAAATACCACGCAGCAAGTGATTTGAACTTGGAGAGAGGTTCTAGTCGAAAGGTCATCGACTGGAATTAACAGACATTAACTGTATCTCTTCTCAAGGCGATCGGGTAACCTGATCATTATTCCCAAACTATAGTGGTTGGGTGACCACATATGACAATTCGATCGTACCCAATGTAAGGTCAATGGCGCAGTGGTAAACACGGTTTCCTCACGAACAGTGTGTCCGTGGTTCAAGTCCCGGCAGTCGGAATGATATGCACTACTGACGAGCTCTAATGAGAGCGAAACTCGAGTCTAGTGATTTTGTTTTTCGAAAGTGGCCGACTGGAAAGTCTATGGGAATGCGATAATTGCGATCAACTGTGGGTGATGTTCAATCTATACTTTTAAATATACTGACTAGTAATAATTTCCTGATGTCTTTGTGTTTTGCCTTGGTAAACAGCAAATTTATAATGCTTCTATCATTTACAAATCTCTCCCAAAATGTTGACCATCACAACCATTATCATGTTTGATACTTTTACAAAACTCACTGCCTGAATGAACAACGATTCAGTGTTTTTGTTGGAAATGAACAGAATACTTGTCTTTATTTCGTCTGACTGCTTAGTTATAATCCATGGGAAAATCAAAGGCTGCGCCCTGTCTTTTGTTAATTGACAGATGGCAGTTACAGTATATGTGAAAATACACCAAGAAATTACTATACACCTTTTTGCACTAGCGTAGTTGTATAGATTATCAACTTCAGGAAACGGTTGTTTAGTAATAAATGCTTCAGACCAGGTGCTATTTGCGGTCAACGCTTTACTCAGAACAGTAAGAGCATATAATCTGTGATTTGTCAGTCTTTTATTTATTGTCATCAGGCAAAAGCGTAAACCATACACACTATACAATATACTACACACAGAGAAACCGCTGATGTACACTCTAGACATAACATCGATCACTTTTTACAGCTTCGTTTTGCCATATGCTATGACACCCCTGTCTATTCGTTTGTTAGCTCCTTAGGTTAGCTTCGGTAATAAAAGTAACCTACTGTAAATGTGAACGTAGAGCAAAGGTGAAATTTGAAATTGGAATTTACACTGTGCACATATTGTATAAAATGGCTCACTGAGAATGTGAAGCCCGTCCGTAACAAAAATCGCGACATACGAAAATGAATCTACATCAGAGAGTAGATCCGAACGACTTTGATGAACTGATCTTCACGTTAAACGTAGAAGCAAACATTAAGAGTCTGATCGTCGGTCATAAACCGAAGAAAATATTTTAGCATGCAATCAGTTATTCAGTCAACAATCCAAAGAAATATGAGAAGCAAGGGACGGCGTTGCGAAGCGCAGATTTTATTGGCGGGTTAAGTGGTGGGGTAAAAATGAGGAATGGGCATTCAAACAATATAAGCGATGATGCCAACTGTGGGTATCGATGAACAAGTTGAAAATAAAAACTGGTGATTGAATGAAAGTAGTGCACATGCGTGCATGCATGGACACTGCCAAAGAGCCGCTGAAGGTTTATGATCACCACAGCAAGTCTTACGTAAGAGCCTGATAACACATTGACGATCGCAACATGCAATGCGTCTATCTATGTCCGCATTCAGCCGCCCTGATGGCTGACCAAGTTAGAGAAGACATTATTCCAAAAATCAGTGGACCATCTTAATCTGACAATGAGATTAGGCCAAAGTCTAAAGCAAATGGACTGCAGACAGCAGGGGCGACCGTGAAAGTGATTACTCAACGATATCGGGTCAACCACCGAGAAACGCCAAACGGAAATCAGTGACGGAAAACGTCAGGCACTTGAACAAAACCAGACAGGAGTGCGCTTAACGTTTAAGTAAAAACCTAGCCATAATGTGGACTAACATTTCGGTTCATAAACACGAGCGCGCAAGAACGAATCGGACAGTAAAATTTTTGCGTCACTAAACTACTTTTCTCTACACTGAGGATTTCTGCGCCTCAGAAACTGCCGAATATTTGCCTCCTCATCAGTGTTGTAGAGAGCAACTAAACAATAAAAACCGGTTGATTAAGGCGTCACGTGACGCACCACAAATGTAGCTTCTACTGGCGCAAACCACGGTTCAAAATTGATCCTCTACACACTTTACAGTATCAATCAAGACGTCTTTATGCTGTATCGCTCAAGCTGCAAAAAGAGCTGTTCATTCCGGCGAACATATTTTGTTGTGAAAACAAAGGGCTTTCAGTGAATCGCATAAGCTATAATTGTATTTGCCTTAAGATGAGCTTGCCGGTTACAACAGTTTTTTCTCAAAGTAGCTAACGGAGATGAGATGTCATCATATACTTTTCGTCATGCTGTTTGTTCCGATAGCCTTCTGAAACAGGTTCAGACGTAGTTGCGACTAAACTTCCGAAATGCAAGGTTCACAGTCCGTTTTGGAATGTCCTCGTTATCAGGGCTTTTATTACTTGCTAGCTGTATGTGGCTGATTGTTTTTTTCTAACAATGTTAATGGGGTCTACTGCCATTATATTCAATTTCAGAATATTGCTTAGTGCCTGCTAATAAACCCACTCAGAGTCATAATTATAAATCACACTGAACTTGAAATAGCATCCATGCACCGCTCGTCTAACGTTTGTATACTGGATACCATAATCCCATTCATATCGGAGGTTCATTGTCTCCACTTAAGATATCTTGTCTTAACCCGAAAAGTTGACAGTTTTGTTGAAAATGACGGTTACAGCTCAATTCAGCAACACTTTCCAAATTCGAAGTTTGGTAGTGTTACAGATGCGTTGAGTTGTTTTACCACTTCTGTGTGATCAATTCTTTTCAAGCGCTACTGTGGGGTTAGTCATTTTGGTCGTACAACAGGGTAAATGTCAAAAGACCACAGGGTAGCGCACAGCTTGGATTGTTGATGGTGTCACCAAATTAACAGTGGATTTATGCTGACACTGTTTGATACTGGCAACCAGAGTATTGGTAATTATATACTTAAACTGTTTCACGACATATCCGGTAAAATCTCAAGGAGTGTGAGCCCACGTTCGCCATGTACGACTGAACTTTCTCTTATTCGTTCCCTGCAACCGTAGCTGCGTGCTGACAAATGACATAAACTAAAGCATCCACAGAGACCAGGGTCTGACAGGAAGTCTGTCGAGTTTTAAAAATGCTGTTACGTTGGTGTTCATTGTGTGATCAGCGGAATTTATATCAACAGACTTTTTTCTGACTCCGATTCAGAAGAGAAGGATGTTCGGGTTTGAAACGTATTAAGCACTACAGGTTTATTCTATTTAACTGGCCACGTCCACTGCCCAGACGAATCAGCATACCTAAATACACAACCATAATGTTTTGTAAATAGTGTCCAATCATCTTGCAAATGTTCAACTCCTACTTTTATTGCTAAGTGTGCGAAACCACTTCACTGATGAAAATGGGAGTAGTGAGAAGTTCTCCTCAATACGTCACTTTGGGACCTGAGATATACTGATATTCAGTGGTTGCGATTTTGTTGTTGCATATGAGGAGAGAACAGCAACAAGAGAACAGTAAAAAAGATGAAAACCAAAGTTTTTGAAGAATAACTTAAGCGCCCTGTCTTATATTGGAAACTGGTTAAAAGCTAAGTCTGCAGAAGATTATTCACTTCGGCTACAACTTGAATTCTGTTGATCTCATATCATGGAATCAGAAAGGTACGCACCCTATCAAGTCGAACTTCAAATTAAGACCCCTGCTAGAAGGTACTAGACTTGATCGTGTTTGTTGTACAGTGTGCACAGTGTTCAAACTCCAGTAGTGCTGTTTAATGCAGCCCGGTTTGCCAGTTTGCACTGCTGCTGCTGCTATAAGAGTTCAAGACGATGATGTTCCTCGTCTATGTAATGCAATAATTACCCCAGTAGTTCTTGAATTACATGCCTAACAGAATAACTCACAAACCGGTGGTTGTCTCATTTGAAGACTTTTTAAGTCCAATCTAAACAGCGTACCGCCTGACATCAATGACAAAATCAAATGAACTCACCATATGTACCTAAAATCATGTGTGCATATATATATATCGGTAATTTAGCTTCATCAAAGTACTGTGGGCGTCTGTTTGTCAACATAAATCCCCTTGAGGCAAAACGAAAGTTTGCAACAAAAGGCGATCGTACATCTGACTGACCAAAGAACCGTTTACTGTACATCTCTGTTAATAACCGAATCATTGATTATACTGTTCTGTGCCATCGTAGCAGTTCATCTGATATTCATCAACGCAACTTTCATTTTGTTGGCCTGGTTTCTCCAACGATTATTTCCGTTGTATCATTTCATAATATAATCACAAATAGTTGCAACTGAGTGCTCGTAAATCTTTTGATTAGTAAGCGGGCCTTTGGTTAGACGTTGAGTTCGATTGTTCACGCGTAGTTCACTATTTTCGTTCCCTTCTATCTTACACTATTGCAGGCCGTATAAATAACAGTGACTGCCGTTGTGTACATCTACCTTAGTACGATAACTAGATTTCGTATGTGCGTCCATTCTCTTGTTCATTGCCTTATTCAATCCACACGGTCAATCCACTGAAATGGTAAACTGTTTCACTGCTGCGTTATTCCTTTGATAGAATGTAACCAAAGGACTCGTTGAGAAAAATGGGATCTTACCAGCTTGAAGGCTTCCGACCGTGGACTATGCAAAACCATAACTGGAAGAATGTATTAATTACCACGTATTTCCTTCTAGCTTTTATCCAGCACGGTATTCTATCCTCACGAGATTCGTGGGCAAACTGATTAAATTGATGGTCGATTCCCACTATTGCCTATTATTGTTATGTCTATGATTTCATCGCATACAAGGTTGGTTATTTAAACCACCGCTTGTTTAGTTGAAAAAATTGAAAGCAATAAATGTCTGGCTTTATTCAGTTGCTGCTGGGGGTTTCGACAAATTCAGATAACTGTCTTCCATTGGTCAACTTCTGTTATATTTCAATGTGTAGTTTACGCATAGACCATACATTCTTCCACAAAGTACAAATTCCGCTAGTGAATTAGATCTATACGAACGCGTATGGATCATTTGGCAGGTGAATCTATCTAATTATACACGTATAGAACAAGCCAGCTGCATTAACCTGTGTATGTGTGTGCATGCTGAAGCACTTGGTATTCGAGCGCGTTTGGCCGTCCCTAGATAATATCCCACTTATATACACCTACGCATCTTAATCAGTTCAGAAATTTCAAATCACTCGCAGTCTATCGCGAACTTCACAATGAGATAAACAATGCAGGCAACATTGCACTCTAGTTTTGTTTTTGTTGGGGCTCGCTAGTAGTGCATATTCTTCTCACAGTCGAGACTAGAACTTTGACCAAGATTTTACGAGGCAACACTCTTTGCGACTGTTTCATTGGCCTCACCATCAGCATGACCACAATATCCTGTCGGAGAGGCGTAAGTGTCCTGTTGATTTCAGTCGATAGCCGCACATTTAAGACTTTTCTGTTAAGTGTGACCACAAAATTCACAAACTCGTTGGACCGTAACTTGATTACAGGCAAGTGTTGATTCGCCCTCACAGTTGTGAAACTCGAGGTTTGACGCTCCTTCTCTAAATGGGTTGAATGTAAGATCTACTGGGATGAGAAAGTTCAGACCGTTTGTGAGTGATGTCTGATATACATTAACACAATCCTCCTGCTTACTTGTAATGAGAGTGCTATCGTTCTAAAGAATGTTAACGTCCCAATCGCCGTCAATCTAACTTTCTTGTATGTACTTCAGCCTGTTCTTCAAGGAATGTGGTTTGATCGCTTTATCTCCAAAGTGTTATGCATTCTGTTTATCAGGTGACGTTGAAATGACTATACAAACTATTTGGCTCCATTTTATCTGAGGACATCAATTGGAAATTCATACATTCTTACGGGACGATTGCCCTTGTGGCTACGAGGAAAACGTTTTAACCCTCTGGGTTTTGATACAGCCCAAACAATTTCAAAACTACCCAAATCTAGAGACGACTGTTGGGTTCCGTAAAAACAAAGGTCAACTAATTAATCTAAATGATTACAACATTCAACATCCTATATCTCGTCGCAGTTCATATAATTCATTTGGCGAAATGGATAATAGTTTTGGTCATCTGTTTAGTGTTGTACGGAACGTGTAACAGTGGGAAGATGTAAAATGTGTTACTTGTAGTCAGAGAACAAAAGTTGATTACCGTTTAGCTCAACGACCGTGGACACACTACCGAGCACATGATCCTCGTTTGTGGCTACATGTTTAACACAGCACTGGCTACATAAAATCATCTATATTACATGATAACAACTCTGGCATGTAACATAAAAATGTTAGTGAAGTACAAGCATCATAAACCGGTTGTATTAGGACACTTACATCTGACAAAATACTTTCCTGTCACCGTGCTTGGTTCCGTGAGACAGAAAAATGGTTTCTAATACTGGTGTTGCAATTTTTAATAACGCTAAACATTACAATAAAAATATAAACAAAATTCAGATCGTCCACAGTGCCCATCAATCTGTCATGGTTGGTGTATTCGACGTAGCATAGACTATTGAAGTCAAGTTCCGTGTATGCTGTATCTTCCAAATTTGGCTTGTTTGAAAACCGATTTTCAAATCATTGACGGCCGTTAAATTTTGCACCGTTGAAATACTAGAGAACATTCAATGTTTTCACTCGTCTGGATTCGACAATTTCCATGTGCTAGTGAGGTAAGCAAATACCGCACACAAGCAGCCTGTTTTTCAAATTACCAACCGGTTCACACTTGCCCTTGGATCCAATCGACTTATTTTTTATGTAGGAACAACGTGAGCATACCCCACTATATTTAACAGAAGTTACTAACTTCGCAAACTAAACTTTGGTACCTAGCCAACTTGAACGTAACTATCGAGTTGTTACAACCGACTCAAGACCACTCGGTGTACTTATGTCGTTAGACCTTTGAACGTGTCCACACAGAGTGGTTTGAAAATGACAACACAGATGAGCAGCCGTAAAATCATCTAATTTTTCTTGATAGGCCTGATGGAACTTGTTTTTTAAAACTGGCCAAATAATGCATAATTGTGAAGCAACAGCACACTCTCTGTTTCTTTTCAAAAAGCCTCACACACATGTGCTGGTTTCAAGAATTTCAACAAAACATTATTATGTGCGATCTAGAACCAAGCTTCCTCCAAAATTATTACCTGTAATCAAACCGACTCATTTGTTCTGTCGTTAAGGCAAACTAATGACATCACTTTGCGTGTGTCTGTCGTATTAATGAATGGCACGTCAGCAGACCCTGAAAATATTTGTCAGTCCATTTTACTCTCTATTTTGTAATGTTCGCTGCCATTTACGTCTCCCAGCTGACCGCACCTGACCGTGCATTTGTACACACATTAACTCAATCAGCGGCTTAAATACGGATCAGTCAACTCGATGCACAGACGGAACAACGCAACATTCAGATATGATAATTCAATCGTGCCTAATGTGAGGTCAATGGCGCTATGGTCAATAAGGTTACCTCATGAAAGCGTGACCAGAGTTCTAGTTTCTGTAGTGGCAAGGATGACAGGCAGCTCTAATGAGAGTGGTACTCGAGTCTAGTGCTTCTTTGCGATACCTGCCATCAAATATGAGTGATTTTTAACTTGAAATTAGCCAGATTCCAGATTACGTATTAATAACAAAAACAATACAACTTACTCAGAAGATACCGAGACTAAAGTGTATTGACGTCAGTTAACCTTAACGGTCGTTCTGATAATGCTAGTGTTCATCAGTTTTGGGGAGAAATCACTAGTGATCCACTGACCTTTCATGATGTAACACAGAACTAGCTAAATAATGAGTCGATAAATTCATTCTGTTGTGCCAAGGCACATTTGAATATTGTCATCCTTGCAGATTCTTTGGTGTGCCAACTTACACTGTTGTTCTGTAGTAGTTCAGAAGAAACATCTGTAAGACAGTTTAAATAGTCTTCAGGAATGAATGCTTTTTATTGAACAGCGTGTTGGTGCATCGTCCTGCTGCAGTTATCGATAAGAACGGTCAAAAAGATGGAAGTTTAAAAGCGAAGGTAAAACATATGCAACCCGTGTAGAACAACAATTCGAATTGAGGTTACTTTTTGCTAAAACGCCCATATGACGTTCGCAAGAAATGTTTTTATATCAAAGTAACATAATGTCCTTAAGTTATCTTCCACAATTGAGACGCGGATAACAACTCCGGGACTGAATTGTATCTACATCACTTTAATCGGTACTGATTTGTCAATAGTTTAATACAACAGTTGCGAATAGAAACTATTCCACCGGTAGAATGCTATAGTAATGAACGTGTACTGGTGAATATCCTTCCATTTTACAGAACAAATTCAGTATTTATGTTGATGTTGATCGCATATGCACCATTGGACCTAAAAGTTCTTAAATAAGTAATTGGGAGTGAACCCAGATATTCGTTCTCTACTGTTTTTTAATGATTTCAAGCAATGGGTCGATAGTTCCCTTAACCTTGACTGCTCGTGGCTGTACGTCACTCTTTGGGTCCACCATCAACCGCCGCACAGCTGACAAAGCTTTGGTCTTTGAGTCCGACATCTTTAATCAAACCTCTCAACGGTTAATTCCACATCTGTCCGAGTAGTGTAATCTAACTCAACCCTCTTTCCTTGTGTGCTGTTTGGAAGCTTTGTATAAGTCAACTTGCTGGCTGGATCTCTGGAGACAATTACGCTTAAGCTGTTGCATTGGTAACCAAAACGACTGAACAATAGTAAAGAGCGCATTGAGGTATGATTATGCAATCAAGCACCTACATGAAAAACTAAACGGGACAAAATTCGATTGCATACATCAATGGAAAGGGGTAATTTGTTTCAATCCACACTGCTCATAGAACTCATAATGCTCAGTGACCACGGTGCTACCGAGTTGAAGAAGCCGTTTACATCATTTACTTATGTGACACCCAAATTGATTACTGCTCGGTTTGATCATTCATGTACTATATGCTGGCAGGCCAGTTTGTTGTCACCCAGCATGTTTCGTGATTAGCGAGCAGCATTCCACCCTTCCGCCAGCAATTTTCATTTCACCTGTGGACGGCCTTCTCCCGTGCGAGAACTCTCATCTCGATTAAGGATGGGTTTATGCAGACTTGCATCACCCTGCAGAGCCAAGTGTCCTACTAAATGATAAGGGAACACTATTACACATGTTTACTGCTACCAGCTTGAATGTGCTAGCCAGTGTGGTGAACTCAAATAGCCCCACTGCATCCACAGGCTTACTACAAATCACGGTACCATACTTAACAACCCGAATAGCGTAGGCATTAAATGAGCGTGCTATCACAATGAGATATTAGATTGCCACAATGAAGCAAATACAGGACATTCCCCTAAAGTGTCCTACCGTCTGAATAACTCATAAAATGATCTAACTGGATAGGTATATACATACACTATAGTTTTGCAAAAACAGAACGTTAACATAAACAGTATGGCAATAACAGATTAGTCACGATGTTGCTTAAACTGGATTAACGTGAAAATCAGAAGTGGAAGAATCAGGCCCAGGGAGAATAGTGGAACAGCGTGCGTACTACCCAGGTAAGTAGGCTGGCAGAAACCAAGGAAAGACCTTTCGGTCACTTTGAGTTTGAGATGGAAAGAGGTTTCGCGCCCCTGGAACGTAAATCGTTCAACTTTGTATGCTAGGGTTATCCATAAGCTGGTCAAAGTCATTTCTTTCTACCATGAAACAATTCTGTCTGATCATCCATGTCATTTACTTAGTTCAAAACCCATTTATCTATCCACAAGCTTCTATTCTCTGTATCACTACGTCCTCACTCTGGTAACTTACGTTGTGACCAGCAAACGGCATTCCTTTCCTTCTTTAGGGCATCTTACATGTGTGAATGTATGTTTCGATGCAAAGTCTTTTACTTTGGTAAGTAGTTCGTTTAAAAAAAATGTGCATCACCCGAAAGCGTTCCTTACTTGGGGTGCCTAACAGTGTTTCGTCCACCAGAGACTACATGACATCATCTTGTAGGTTTATGGTTACAGTGTTGAACGAATTGGTCTGTGTTGTGAACTCGTAAGATCAAACAATCCTCGCAACCGCCCATCCAGCCACTGTGCGACATCTGACGATCTTAACAGCGTAAGCAATGTGCAGGCACGTCATCCTGCTAGCTAAAAGCAGCCGAGGATCTTACACTTGCTAAGGGCCAAAGATGTACCATCACTTATTTGGGTCGGTTTAGGGCAAGTGGGCTACTGGTAAGTGTTAGAAATGGTCTTCTTGGCCAAAAAATTGCGGAGTGTTTAAACAAAGATATGCAAACTGGACTAAACTTGATCTGTTCAAAAATCTTCTGCAATCATAAAGATAACGTTAAGTTATATATTTTCGCCTAATAACTATATGTAAAGGTTACAAAGGAGTAAGGAACATAAAATCCGAGAATATACCGGTCAAATCTTGAATCACTATTTCATTTCCCTATATGCATTGACGATGTCAGCAGAGGAAAGCTGTTGCACCAACTCTGGATGTGACTGTACGCTTGCCTGACGCACGGTTACGTTAGGTTGAATGTTACATTGCATATCTACTATCTATATAAACCGCATGTTGCACACACTAATCAAAAATATTACATTTACTCAACTTTTACCCGTTAGCACTTCTAAGAGTAGGATATTCACAGAATTTGACTGGGTTATACAGTTGTGCAAATCCGTCCGTGAATCCAAAATAAATTCCTGTAGATACTGAACCTCTTCCGGACTACTAGCAATCGAACTGAAAATTTGCGGTAACGATTGCACAAAAATTGGCACCCGTGCATTTCAATAGCCTCAAATTATATCTAACCTTCGATGTCACCCGAATAATGATTGAGGGTTTACTGTATTCTGATTGACTGAATAAGTTAACACCAAGAGCGATACCTCTTTCCAACTTTGTTGTTATAATGATCCACAACTCCTTTAGGTGGCGAATTGTGCCCTCTGTAATCAATAAATCCTCTCATTCTCATCTGGGCATATATTGTTGAAGTTCCAACGTAATGCACGAGTAGCCCCCTGGTCTCTTGCGTTCGCACTCTATAAGCTCAACTACTAAATTGACTCTAACAAACATTGATCGTAAACCCAAACTAAACCGCCTGTTTGTCCCCTAATTAGACAAATTGATTTCCCATTCCATTTGATCGCATTTAAACTGGTGTGAAGTCCTCCGACATTTCGACTAAAACTACACTTCTCTTAATCGATATGTCAACCGACTGTTTATTAGGAAGCGGAGAACTTGTCAGTCGCTGATTAAATTTAAGGTTTTACATGACTAGTTGTATCCCTTCCTAAACTGGTGGCACACCACTGTGACCGGTTTCATGGTTAGTTGGAACTAGCTAGAACAAGATTCAAATCTGTAACCTTTGTGTTGGATATCGAAGTCCTATCAAACTGAACTGTTTGTCATATGGACACCACTTCCGATTGCGCAAAGACTACAACTGGTATGCAAATGGTTGACACAATTATGTGAATCCATCCAGGATTTCCAATCCGAATTACCTACGGCCGGATAAGGTTGAGGTGGCAAATGCATAGTAAACTGCTAGAGAAACGCCCAACTGAACGCTATCCACTACAACCGTACAAGTAGCGTTTCCGCAATACAGAATAGATAATTGCAAGTTTTACTGAAATTAATTTCTGTAAATCAGTTGTATTCAGGACTATGTTAGTAACTTTCTGTGAATTTGGGTGTTATCGGGAGCATATCCCTTATCAGTGCGTAAGTGGTCTACACCCCCACGAACAGAAACAAACGTTTTTGTACAGTACATTTTCGTCCTTTATCGACAGCGTCACATGTCAGATGAGATTGTGGTCAATTGAGGCGAAATATTTGGACAAGACTAACTAGTCAACTTGGCCCGGATTATTGCACTGTGAAACAAATACTGTCTATGGAACACCCAAAATTTTCACAAATCCCATAACGTGTTCTGACTGAAATAGAGAATACTGATTGAAATTTTTAATAATGGATATATTGAGTTTGAGACTATGTAAAGTACACTGAATATAACATGCCGTTCATGCCTGTTGTGTGTATGCCTCGATTTTGTCGACAACTGAAAGGTGAGTGGAAATGAGGCAATTCAAACACGTTTGAAAACGCTGACATACCCGCCATAAGGAACTCACGGTTTTTCAACCGAGCATCCAAGTATTGCTGGCCCAAATCGGTTTTAGCCAATTTGTCTTTTAGTGCTGGCATAAAGGAACTTATTCTGGCCCCCAAATTTACGAAAAATTCCTGAATGAATCACAGAAAGGTTATGTTAATGAAAAATGTTGACTTATGGCTTACACTCATAGTCATTGTTGCCAACTCACCGTTTTTCGGTTTAATGCTAAATAAAAGTGGAACGATCATACCAAATTTTCAGAAAAAGGAAAAACCAACCTGTTCGCGTCAGACAAGCACATGACGAACAGAATGCTGATGAGATAGGGAAAAACGCAACGCATCACGGATTTGTATCAGTTTAAATCACATTTGTCGGATATTACCTCTGCGTATTTATATTCTATTCCGGGGTCATTCACGTTGGTTGTTGGTGTATAATTCCAGTAATTACAGTGACCTCTGGATTCACTGATTCTACAAACATTATGCTGTAAACGATGCTGATGTGACAACCCATAGATACGACTCTCATGACCCAATGAACTTCCGCTGACGGTTAACACAACGGGTGACCTAGGTTGTTAACGGATGTGAGTGCTATCACTGATCCGTCGTCAATGTTGTAGATATTGGAAACAGCCAATTTGATTATCGTTTGTCTCATTTCATCTCGATACGGCACGTTCCGGCTAGTGCCAGTTACTTCAAAACCGGTTTATTTTGTCACGTGTCATAAACGCACGTTCACACACTACAAACGTGAATTTTGACATATCGATGGATCACACGAACTATAGGGAAATGGATAGCAAAATTTTACCAAAACCTGGGTCAGTGTACAACGAACATAAGTGTTAGATCGTTTGACTTTGTTCCGATTGCAAGGTTTTCTTAAAACAGGTGAGTATTAACATGCAATATACGACAGAACTCCGATTATTTGGTATAAAGAAAGGTACCGACAGTAAGTATGTTAGTCGTATAAAAAAGGCGTTATGTCGATTGAACCACATACGAGTTGACTATAACACTGTTGCTGGAGAAACACTTATAAAAGAGCTCACTTAGTTCACTTTGGTTAAGACAAAGCAATTGAAACTCATTTCTATATGAAGATGCTTTATTCAGTATCCAGCAGTATATATCTAGGTGAGATAAAATTTTCCTGTTGTGTGAAACCTAGTCGTCACAGATTATATATAGCTGCGATTGCACCATATTTTTGTCTTGTTTATCCAACTGCTGAAAGACGTTTTAAGTTGAGCTTCTGATTAACTGTTAATCTTGTTAAGCTCTATCTGAAATTTTTCTCGCTTTGAATTTATGCCAACCTGTTAGAACTAGACGACAAACCGTTTGGCGTAACTTTTGGACTGACCAAGTTGTCACTTTTAATTCGTGCTAAGCTAGAAGTGAACAGAAGAGTACCTCAAAGTGCGTCACTATCAAGCCAACTTCAGACAGCATGAATCACATCATGACTTATTTTCACTTTATACACACCCGTGTGTTATGTCTGTCATGGACTCAAACTCGTCTGGCATGCGATGTACATGAAACAACCACTGACAAGAAGATGAAGACAGTCAGTCGAACAGCATAGGATTAACTCGCGTTGTTGGCATGGACACTATTCAACCGGTATTAGAAGAAGACGGGAACAGTGCACTCTGGAAAGAGATCTCTGTTTTGAGATCACCTGAAATATTTTTTGGTCAAGGCCACAAAGTTCATCAAAACTCTTTCTCACTTCTTGGGTGCTGATCTCACTCGGCGCATACACCTGTTTATAGTATGCTAATGAGTTTTTTAGACGGCAACTCTCAATGTTTTTGCTCTCGAACAACTGTTTCGTTTCAGTTATAACATAACGTCTGTTGAAAGAAAACCATATATGCTTCAATGACAACGCAGTTTAAGCAGATAACAAAGTGCAAATTAACTACAATGTCTAATAACCACTCACTTTACCCTCATTCATAACTGTGAAAAGTGTACAAACATAATCATTCTCCCAAGATCACTCAGAATAAAACGTTATTTATACTATTAGTTAGAGGCAAAGCAAGCCTAGAGAGTTTCGTATTATTACGTACCAGCCTAACTACAAGCAAGCAAAATACGTACTTATAACCTCAGTGTAACCAAATCGTGCTAATGCAACGGATCTCTATTCCGTTGCCTGAATATGTGGTATTACAGCTCTTTCATTGATTGCGAAATAGAGTGAACACAGTTCAAAGCTCGAGCATGGTGCAGGAGCTAGTATAGCAAGATAAAACTCCAGCAGGAATTGTACTATTGAAACACATGAGACATTTCCTACAGAGAGAAAGTGAACTGGTAGATCAGGGTAAATTTTGTTGTTACCAGAATATGTTAAAAAGTACTGTTAGTTGCCAGATGAGAACAAATAAATAAGCGGCTTTGTTGTGAAGTTGGGTCCAAGATCTGAAAAAATTCTCAGGTTAAAGAATTATCATAATGAGAAATAATGATTTCGAACTGTGATTAAAAAGTTCCAATACGTCGATCAGCATTTCTTTTTTTAAGTATGTAGTAGTGATTACACATTTGCGGTAGTTTTGGTCATCTAAGATTTAACATCGATTGTATAAGTGAATTGGAATGAACTAATAGTGCCATTTGAAGTCATTATCAGGTGACGACCAGCGCTCTATTTCAGATGTTTGGAGGTATTACCATTTTGTTCTGTTTGTGACGAAGGTTTTAAGACTAAATGAAACAGCATGAGTAACGCCCATTTCCTGGATACCCCAGTTGATACGTTCCGCTTCGTGATTAGAAAACAAGAAATCCACTTGTAGTTGTATTTTCGGTGATTGCAAGTGAAATATTTGCGGTATGCAGGAAAGTGTTATGTCAGTTATGAGCATATAATTCATCCAAAACCTCTTGATCGAAAATCGAAGCCAACTAATCATGAGTTGTGTAAATATAAGCCTGCATATAACTGTCATTCATTTCTTCACTACTGTTATATGAATCCTTTCCAAGGTGACCACAAATATAAATTCCGTCACCTCACCACCAGTTGATTTCACAATATTGGTTGTATAAGAGACTGAAAACAGAGAGAGTTTCGTGTTCTCTGGTTGCCTACGACTGCAGTAGTTCCCTTGTGTAGATAGATGGGCGATCGGCTGATTATATTTCATTTTCATCGTCTGCTAGCTCCGCCTAGACATTGTAAATCAAGTGAAGTCAACCAAAAGTTTGTCAGCACCTTTTGTAGTACAGCAAACTATATTTATCAGCTTGACAATGGTGTTAATAGTGTTTTAATGTGATGTGAGCTGACCTTTTTTGCTACTTTGGCATGGTGGTCACGTTTTTGGGTTGTTATGATCAGGTTGGCTAAGACGACTAAGCTTCTGGTTGTTGCAGGTTCACCTATGTCAGGTTAACTAAAGAGGAGTAGCCCGACAAAACGCACCTAAGATTCTTGTGGATTGAGCCAGTGTGCTGTGTTTTGGTTCGGTTTGATGTTTGCTTGGTCTGGTCTTGTTTCTGTTACCTGTTTACCTGTGCAACAGCGTTGGTACTAGGTGAGGGTGTTAACTTTATCAATGTGTGGCCGTCGAGATTATGCGTAGCTACTAAAAGTTGGTTGTTGGTGATGGTCGATGTTGCTGTATTTGTATGCAAGTATGTGTGTCAACGTCTGCCTTGGGGTACGAACGTTTTAGCCAAAGGCTTTGGTTGAGGGCTGTAATCGCTCTCCTGTCTAACTCTGGGGATCCTGGAAATATCCCAAACCCATACAGACCATGATTATACAACATAAACTAAGTGACACTGCGTTGTCGTTCGAGCAGGATAAACCGGGTCACCCTATCTGCTGCGCACGGCAGGGTGGGTAGGCAAAAATATGCTACTGCCAAACTATCATCACCCTCCTACATCTCCATTGATCCCGCCAGCAAGAAACCTAGAGCAAAACTGCTCACTCGAATCTAGTTAGCACGAAGTCCAACCGGAGACGTGCCTGAGGGGACAAGACGCCCTTTGTCAGAACACGCTGCTTGATAAAGGCAGCACCACAGGGCAGCCAGAACACTGAACTGCATTGATTGCCATGGAACTGAGTCGCTATGGCATCGACGTAGCAGGCTTGAGTTAGAAAACGTTTGCAGGCTAAGGTAGTCTCCGAGAAGCAGGTGCTGGGTTCACCCTCTACTGGATATGTTACCCGGCAGACAGTGCTCGAAAGCATGTTGTCTGCTCTGATGATAGAATAACCGCACGGCATCAACCCTCGAATCCTCTCCACACACCTTCAACTCGATCGAGGTAAGTATGCCACAGTTATCAGTGTTAATAGTCCAAATATATGTCACACTGATGACATAAAGGACCAGTTCTATGATCAGATGTCCACCAGAAACTGGTCGGCACCGATGAGTGACCGGCCGTTTGTTTTGGGAGATTTGAAAGCTCGAGTTTGATGCGACTCAGTAGTCTGACGGAAAATAATCGACAACAACTTGATACAAAGGGAGACTGTGGAGTTTTCCGCTCCCACTGTGGACCCAGACAATGAAGACAAGAAAGCGTCATTCCGGATTACTTGCCGTCAACTAGACAAACGCACTGGCGGAATCAAGGACGACTGGTAATGGAAGAAAGGTGGGCGGAAGCGGAAATATATCAACCGCATGTGACACAAGGAGTTCTGCGACCTGCTTAAGGCGATTTTTGATCTATCCATTCAATCTACCAAAACACTGCTTGATGCAAACACCGGGTTTCCGTGCATCCAGCTAGAAGACATCATCAGAATCTGGCGCATACACTTCAGTAGCTTAGCAAATCGTCTAGCTACCATTGACTGGGTGACCGTGAACCGTTTGCCTCAAAAAACTGTCAAAATCTCACCAAGCCTCACTCCGGATTTGCAATAGCTGCCGAGATCAACTGGACAGCTGCACGATGGATAGGCTGAAGATGAAAATGGATTGGCACATGAAATTCTGAAGAATGGCGGGCCAGTTTCGCAGGTAGCAATGCCACTAGCTTTCACGGATGCGCTGATCGTATCTCAGTTTAAGGGTAGTGGCAGCAATGCAATGTCCTAACAGCTTTCGCGTCATTCGTCTGCTGAACGCAACTAGCCCCTGTTTGTGCTCTTCATGGGCTTTATCAGGGATTGTGGCTAACTGAACGTTGTCGAGGAAGCTTGGTGAGTTTAGGTGTTTAGGTGGGTTCAGTAATTTGATTAAAATGTTGTCTGTGGTATAAGGGCAAAGGTACAATCGTGTATATCACTTGCGTGAAGCAGAGTTGTGTCCTAGCCCCAAACATATTTAGTGTATATTTGACTGCATTGTTAGCAGTTACTTTTCAGTACTCGGCGGGAGAGAGCGTTGATATTGAGCACTGCACGGATGGACGCCTGTTGATTATACGACGTTTCGGCACCCTATGCCACATTGACGATCCGCACACATGTGCTCGCAGATGACAGCGCACTCATGGCAAACAGCGAGTACTAACTACAGCGACTGGCTACGGTTTTTGCGACCGCGGCATCTAAGTTCGGACTGGACATCGACACAGTTAAGATATTTACTTTCGTTCGGCCTTCTCTGGGCGGTGCCACTGTTCCTGTACGTGCACTATAAATTAGCTTCAGTGAAGACGTTGTCAATTGCTGCGCAAATTTGTGCCACTTGGGTAGCAATTTGTCCATAGATTTGTCTGCGGGCCGCGAGTTAAGAGTTCGTTTGACGAAGATTGCCGCTGCTTCTGGACGGCTTGAAGGGCGTGTCTGGAAGGATTACAGCTTAAAAATGGAAACTAAGTTGTTCATCTACCTTCTCATGGTTTTGTCTGTACTGCTGTACGTCAGTGTAGCTTGGATAGTGTATCCGCGGAACGTGTGCTATCTGAGACGTTTCCTTCTCTGACATCTAAGACGCATCTTGGGTACTCCGTGGTCGGACATGGTTCTGAAAAATGAGGTGATACAACGAGCGGATACTGACGTAGTCTAAATCAAACTGGTGGTCGTTAAGCTCCCTTGGTTTAGTTTTATCCACAGAATAGGCGATAGCCGCCGCGTCGAAGGTGGCACTTCCACTTATGACATATTGAAGCAAACTGAGTAATCCGCCATGTGGCCCCATCGAAGCAAACTACTTTCTCGTGAAGTCCACAACTGTCATTTCCAAAACGCGTACTATTTACACAAACTGGAGTCTTTCATAGCCGGTCTACCAGAATTGACCGCAGCCTTCATATTCTGATAGACGTTTCAGCCGAAATTGAATGTAATAATGCTCGCTCCTTGACTTGATAAGGGACAGTACGTGGCAGGTTTGTAATAGTTTGTTTACAGTATCAGACTATGAACATTTTATTTGAAGAACTGAACAAACCAGCTGATAGTAGTGTAAACAATTGAAAAATTAACAAGCACTACTGTATTTTCGAAGTAAATGACGAGACATAGCAAGTTCTACTACAGGAATTAATTGAAATGTGAATCTCTTAAAATTCACTAGACTAGAATCGACTGAGGGTACCGTTACATGTTGTGGCCTAAGGTAAATCCCAGTTATGAGGTGTTAAGACTGCTGAGGAAACCAGGTCTATATGAATAGTTCCTCGGTTTACATAACATTGGTTGGATTTCAAGAAGTGCACACTAATGCAAAGCAACAGATAAGATCATTACTGGACAGAATCAGTTGTAACAGAAGTACGTTGATTACAGTATAATATGTTGCTACAATCGCAGAACTGTAGTATCGCTGACAATCCACTCCATTTATCAAAGTAGTTCATCCAAAGGATTTAGCGAATAAAGGTTTACCAGTGATTGTTTAGGGATTTTTGAAGGCTACCTAACTCACACCCAAAGACCTGTTTACACCGTAGTTGTTACACAGGAATTCAAGGCAATGAACATCCACGGCACAAACCCGATTTTAAAAAAATTTACTGTAACCGCATCTAGAACTGAAATGGTCCCATAAAGCAAAAGTTTCATCATCAAACAGTGCACCACAATTGGAAAGTTAGTCAGATTTGATCAGAGCTATTGCGTTTTGTCAGCCCTCCCAGCCAGGCTCTAGAAAAAATCACTAGACTCAAGTTTCGCTCCTAAAAAGGCTTGTCGAGGGTGAATATCCTCATAACGGCCATCCAAACCACACCTATCAGAACACATGACTGAAGCTGGATCAAATCATCTTTTATTCACCCTGTGAAGTGAACTTTCAAGGACGATACACTCACACAGGTTTTCTTCAGTGCATGGTAATTCACTCAACATGACATTTCCTTCTATCTCAGTTGAGACCGGGTTTCTTAACCTATCTGTTTATGGCACCCGAATCCCTTGTCAGGATGGATGTTTGAACATAGTACACAATAATATAATCATAATTTTTCCCTAATGGTTTCTGGTGAGCAGACTCTTCTGTAAAATCTTCAAATCAAAGTGAAGTTTTGTTTCATCGATAAAATTTTGACAACATTTAGCTAATTTTTAACCCACGTGGGCTCTCAGAGGAATGAATTATTTGAGCAAAGGCTGTGTAACGAATTCCAGTTTCACTGGTCACCAAACACTTACCTCTGACCGGGCTTACATCAGAAGCAACTGTATCCTATTCGAGTGGTAACTAAGTGTACGTATGCTAAGCTGGTGAGGTTCATGCGGGCTAAGTAAATCAGAGACCCCGAGTCTCTGATGTGCACCCAAAATAATTTGACAGATGCGTTACGCCTGTCTTGGTTTCCCAACCAAGGCGACGCCAATTCTGTAAAATCACTGACAGATGTTCTTCTGATGAAGGGAAGGCAGTTGTTGTCTGGACTAACTTTGAAAACCGAGAAAGCAAACAGAAAAATGAGTATGACTTGTTACTTAGCGAACTTCACGTCATCTCACCAAGCAAGCCGGATTTTATATAGCAATGCCAACCAAAGCGAGCGAAAACAACTAAAGAACCACATTCAACCAAAACACACGAGCAATGAATGTGTTCACTTACCACGGCAGTTTCAGAACGATGACCATATCCTCCTGGTGTCAGATGAGTAACTATCATCTACGAATGTCGACAGCCTTACCAAAACGGAAGCGGTCGTCGAATGGTGGTCAATTAAATGACTTTGAAAACATCAATCACAATAACTGTTATATTGATGCCAGCATTGCAGTATGTACCTGATTTGATGCAGAGAAATCTGTCAGACGATAATTCATGCAGTTTACCGTTTTTGACCTTTATTTTCAAACCATTCTTTTTTCTGTTAGTTACTTATGTGAGACTAAAAGGAGTGTCTGAACTCAACTCATTCGTCTAACTTCACGTTTAGTAATTAAATGGAAATTACTCTTGCTAACGAAGTCGGTTAGCTCTACATCATTGAGCTCGATTGGAAGAATACTTCACAAGCCAGGAAGATAACAGGAAGGGTACTCTAACTAAAGGGACAGGTGGGGAAGAATTTGCGAATCACGTGGCCTGGTTGGCAGAAATAGAAAATAGAATGGGTTGGAAGACAAGAAACGATTGTCTTCACATTTAAGCAAATAAACTGAACACCTGGAACGATCACGTCAAGTTGCGATTCGTTTACGAGCTTCACGACAGTAAAATAGATCAGTAAAATAGATATGATCAAAGTGAGTGGAAGTTGTATACATCACACTGTTGGTTTCAATTATATTCGATAAGTATCATCCTAGGGTCCATACACTTTTGAGGATAAGTGCAAAAAGGAATGGACGCTGAAATAATTAGCTGAGTCTTTTAGTCTATCCCCAGCTAAGGAATCGCTTGATGAATCCGTCTGCATTTTATTCAACGCAACCTCTTCTATATATTTCAGCATCAGGGTTTTTGTCACTCATCCGTGCTTCTTGACTAGGTGCCTCTGCGTTAAAATGACCAACACTGGTCTCGTTGCTAGAAAGTGATAGTATTCAATATTGACGTTGGTGGATCCTAGCGTGAACTGTTCGAGAAATCTTGCCGGGGAAGTCCATCCCCTAGATCATTTGATGAATTATAGATGAGACGGTGGGACGGATGGGTGACCGAGACTAAATGTGAAATTTCCGAGCTCCTGGCTTGGCTTCTTAGCTCAGCTGGTAGGGCGCTTGCCACGTTGAAGCATGCCGAAGTCCCGACTTTTCATAATTTAGTCTCATCTAAAATTATAAATCTGCCATATTGCTTATCATATATATCGTTTGGAGCCATCCCGCTATACACTGGTTTCCACATACCAGTAGTAGTTCACTAAAAGTTAGGAAGTTTTTCTCACTATAACTCTAACCCCTATCACCTCACCTCAAAAACAGTTAAAGCCTGGTCACTCACGCATTTGTCAACTTTCAGTTATCTCCTGTGTTTTACTGGAAGGCGTCAAACCTGTAGAGAGGTCGATACAATTTATTTCAAAATGCACCAGCAGTTCATGTGCATACTTCACGAGTGTTGAATTCCAACAGATATCATATTCTTGGTTTCATTGACAGAAAACCGTATAGATATTTGCAACGGTCCGTATTCTTTCCTGCAGCAAGATTTAATACACGATTTCACGCACTCACAGTCAACTGCACAGTATCTGTCGACTACCTATCCGACATTTTAGTCAATCTGGACCTCACTGAGTGAGTGATTTCAATTCAACGCACACCACTTTGTCAATCTGCGTGAATGTCTAGTAAAATATTTTGCGTTTCCGTTAATAATTCAATTTTTGTAACGTTTGTTTTACTCTGGTTAATCTTACTTAGTTTATAGGATGAGTTTGATAGATGAAATTACACACTTCTGAGTCTATGGGGATAATTATGTGGTATGACTTGATGTAATCAGATGTGTGCACTCATTCTCTGTAAGGTGACTCTTCTATCTATCAGTTTGTTTGCAGTTGATGAGCACTCACCATATTTCAATCTGTTGGTCTGTGGTTAACTGAACCACAAGTGACGGTCAATTGGCTTATGTTTTTAGCCTTGAGAACTAATCTGATTTAACTTATGTCACTGTAAACATTTTGCTTCAACCACTATAAAGGTAGTCACATAGGTTTTGATGTCAAGAGTATACAGGCTGCATGCCTGTTCTTCAAGACAGGTTTTCCTATGTGGTTATTTTATGTTTACCTCTTGTCTTTGGAATTGTTTTTCAGCAAATTTTGAACTGGGCGGCTACGATTTCCGTTTATCTACTTCATTCTAATATCCCTATATTTTACTTTTCTAGATTCATCAACTTCACAAATTGTGTTTTAAACTGAATAAGTTTTTAGAAGATGTATTACTAATAAGTATTTATTTCAATCATTTCATTTTTTTGCCCTTTTAATTAATTTTTTCGAGGGAAAATTATTGTATAGTTTGGATGATCGAGGAAAGGGAAGAAACAACACCATGGACATCGCGAACTGCAAGTGCCGCCATCTCATTTCTGAAGCACTATCCCGGTATAAAAAGCATATTTTGTCAGCTGAACAGACAGTTTCTCAGATCGACAAAACCTAGTGGCATTGATAGACCCTTGTGCATCCAGTGAACTGATAGGTTTCATACGCACTCCAACCAGTTCTACTTCAACTGTCAACCGCTGCAGCGTCATTCACGGGGCGCGACGAGGTCCTATGACCATGTTCCACTTCAGCGTATCCAGCACAATTGTTACTCGGGTTTCTGGGGATGATTTACGAATGTATCGTCTTCACCTGGCGTGAGGAAGCCTACTAGTGACAACCGCTGTGTAAATAATTCTTGATGAAAGCTAAGTATTCGTTCGAGATGTTTGGCTTGTTAAATATTTATCTAACGAGCTGATTGGTAACTATGTCTCTCATAGTGGCTGGTTTTCGGTGAATTCTAATGAATGTCATCTTTTCAGATGCATCTGATGTGTCTTTACCTGGTATGGACGAAGTTGCATAGGTAAAGGATTCCACGAAATCATCTTAAGGCAAATGCCTTCACTTACTCGTTGTACACAATACTACTGTGTAGACAGAAAACAATGTCAGCAGAGTGCTCACGGTCTGCCTGCATACGGAGACAGTCAGCCATGTGTCGATAAGGTCGTTGAGAAACCAGTTTTTGAAGGAGCGCGCATGTTTTATGACTTTCAACTTTGACTGACAAGCTGTTATCCACATATCAAGGGAAATCAAGTAGAAGCTCACACCCTCCCATTATTTTTGTAACTGAAGCAGGACAACATCAGGAGCGATTAACTTCGTGATTAAATTTAATTAGCCACACTGATACTCTATGAAAATCATCCCAGTTTCAATTGTCCTGTTACCTCCATTTAAACAGAAAATGACGTACTATGTCTTATGGCTTCGAATAGCCTCATGAGTTAATTAGACGTAAAAAGATGTTTTAGCCGACGGTGTGTATTTGGTTATTCATCACTGGGTCAATTACATAACAGTTTGTATCATCATGGTTGCCAAGCGATCAAAATGAAAAGCAATTGGTCACATAATTACGTCACGCGGTTGTGCAGTGCAGGGCAATTCGGTGTCGAAATTGACCTACCGAGGGGTTGAGTGGGTAACGGAAGGCCATGATAATCATAGAGCTTGCACACATTCCTTCTGAGCGCACAACTGTGAGTTGTACAACCGAGTTCCGGTCGCTTCCAGAATACGAAATTAGACTGCTGTGGATTGACGACTGGGCGAGCGGTAAATTGGCTGGAAAGCTACTTCTAGTTAGATTTAGTGCCCTGAGTCAACAAGGTGCGCCAGAATTGCTCTCGAAATCGACCTTACCTCGCCCTTGGTCAGCTATGTGGATGGTGTTCACGTATCCTCTGAGAAAGGCACCTGGTTGTACGATTGACGTAACCTGCTGTGCAAGAACGTGTGAAAGAGTAAACACAAAATGAGGTCGCATATTTGAGCAACGTATCTTTGAGTTGTGCGTGGACTACCGGATCGGATCTGAACGAGATTCATGGTTGTGCTGCGCTGTAGGTCTTTTCGAAAGCGTTACTTATTCTACGAGTCACCAGTTCAGCCAACGTCTTGCTTTTGTAGTCTAACGTCATGTAAACCAACCTCTTATTCGCAGATGGGAGCTTAACTTTCAGTTCTGTCAATGCATATGTCTATCCACGACGTTTACAGGATAGGCGTTCTCTGCAAATATCAGTCATAGAAACATCATTTATGACACAACCATGTCACCAGTACACATCTATAGGTTGAACTGTATTTTAAACTACGAACGGGGTTTCACTTCTGTTCGATGGGTATCTGACTGAATAAGTGAGTATACTAGACGTTTCAAGTACCCTTCCTGTGGATTGAACCGTCTGCACGAAGACGCAATGCCACATCCAGGAAGGATATTCGTCCATCCTTCTTGGTCTCAAGTGTAAAGTTGGGATTAGGGTGTGCTGTGTTCGTCTGAGCCAGTAGACTACCCAGATCCACAGTTTCGTCAACTACACAGACGATATCGTCCATATACCTCTTGTAGAGAATGCCATTGTCTTATGGATTCTCACGGTTTTCTGTGAAGTATCCCTGATATCTGAGTAAGTTCTTGGTCACAGATAATGCTGGCTAGAACAATTTCATTCCATGGGCCTGTAGTATTCCATATTCTGGCAGAATTTGTTGAAATAACGAAACTTTATTCAACTTGTGTCAAAGGGAACAGCTAAATGGTACAGGACGATTTCGTCAACAATTAATGTACTCTTGATTCTTTTCATTTGACCTACCAAAATGTCTTAGTGCTTTGTGCAGAAATAACTATTTATGACAGCCCGTACAACACGCAGCTTGAGTATATGAAACATTACGTCTTCTCTGTACACTCACATTAAATAATCCGAAATTCCAAGTTGGAGTATAAATTTTTTATGCTAGTTTTTACCGTTCGTTAACTTATGGTAATCGCGAAAGTAAGCGGAATAGTTTATACACAGCAACGTCGACGCAGGAGTCGATCTGGGAGGAAGTCATGCACACAAATGGATTGAAGACAAGTAAATGAATGCAATCGCCCGATTACGAGCGCAGTGTCCGCAGCGGGAGTGAAATGTAAAAGCCTCTATAAAGCCTTCACTTTTGTAAGTTGTGTGTACACATCAGTCAAGTAAGTTGGGGTTGTATGCTGATGATAAATATTTTAATTATGTTTTTGACTCACCAACGATTACTTAATGAATCTACCTGTTAATTCAAGATGTTTATCTGCTGCCAGCAGTTCAAACACTCTTGTCGTTCTACTGATCCAAATATCTACTCACTTCTGTAGAAGCTAACAGACAAGATATGTGTTGGATACTATAATGGTTTCTTTCGTTTATTGTTGCATTTAACTTTCATTTGGGCTGAAGTCAGCCAGTCATTTTTTGATCGTTTTGTCCACTAGAAAGTGTTCAACACGGCCCCTGTAGTGCATGGAAATAGTTCTCACAGGCTGTTGGTCCCAGTGAATACCAGTGGAAAGTGGACAGTCGTTTCTACCTGGTTGCTTTCAATAACATCATACGCATTACAGACTCCACCGATGATACCAAGCAGAACATACCCACAAATCTTGAGCCTGATGCCCAAGGAATGTGTACTGTTGGGGATGACCAGTTCTGTAAACACAGCAGTCAACCAATTTAACGTTAGTCCTTGAAGCAACCGCTTGCAAGATTAAGCGGTTTTTGTCAGCCAATGAGTTTTGGCACTCCAGTGAATTGTAGCGGTGGAACTAGTTTGCACCATAAGCCCACCTCTGTCACGCCACATTTACCTGTTCAGCGGTCACATCCAAGAAGTTCTTTCTCGTCCGGTGCCACAGCTAGACGAAGCGATGAGGTGAGCTTGTTCCAGCTGAAAACTCGTAGGTGAACAAAAGCTGGTATATCAAACGGGTTCTTGTAAGACTGGTTTTTTGAACGTTAAATTTGTACTAGATGCATACTCTTCCCCGAATTTATGATATAGAATTCAAGTTAATATCGTGTAAATCTGACTGTAACGAATCCAATATAGCTTTATGCACTATTGTGCTAACGTTATCGGTAGGTCCATTTGAACGGGGACTGTTGGACATATACATTTTTAATTAACAGAAAACGTGCTTCATAATCCAAGATCACTGAAAGTTTCGCGTGGATAAAGTGGAGTAATCCGGTTGATCTCCTGAGTTATTCCCCCTTATTTTCAACCAGATGATCTATAAAACCTGACCATTCTAGTAAGCCGCAAGATTAAACGAATCGTAAGTACATATAAAAAATGAATTTACTGTTTTGTGTTAGACCCGCTGTTCTGTCTAAAGTTAATCTACTTTACAGCAATTATCTATTGGTTGTACCGTCACCCTTCCAGAGGACAGTAAACGACCTCAATGTTTGTTTGCGCAAGGCCAAATTCCAGTCCTAGGCCAGAACAACGTGGCAGAAGTACGACCATTGGCCGGAAGTATTTAAGACCGGCACACGATGGCATAGTTCACTGCATAAAACAGAAAAAACTTTTGATCAAGAGATCACTGCCAAAATTATGATAATCAAAAACGGATAGCAGCTTTCCGCTAACAAAATAAACATTACACTGACAAAAGCAGTCGGCTGAGTATGGCACCACGACAGCTATATTGAAACGAATCAGCAGGAAGGCTGAATCCGAATCCCGGAATGTGCTGTCAGTTCTATGAAGCCCAGAATATTGTTTAATTTGAATTTTCCATGGGCAATTTCTCTCTGCACTGCCGGGATGTAGCACATTCTCCAACTAAGTCAAGTAATCTAGGAATTACCCAGCATTGTACAAAAACCAACAATGTCGTTTACTTCCGGTGAATTGGTTTGCAATCAGTCCATGAAATAGTCGCACATTAGTTTGAGAGATTGCTTGTACTCTGCTCACGGTACTGGAATCAAACCTAACCCACAGCTAATTTAAAACTTCCAGCTGAAGGCACCCACCTCTCAGACACTTAAAAGGAGCCAATACTTGCAAATTCAGAAAGTTAAAAATGAATTCAAACAGCACATCTAACAACACGACAGAATGGTAATCTTTCCAATGACCAAGTACTTCAAGTTAAACAACATAGACTATCTAAATTACTGCGTAAGATTTCTGATTGGCTGGCTGGGACAAACAAGTTAGCAGACCAACCGACATGTCGTGAAGTGTGCCTTTGTAACATTCCAACTGGACATCAAGTTGAGTTCATTACTAACACCCAGTACCACTTGTCTGTTCCACTTTGAGCTGTTCAGAATGCCCTTTTCCTAAAGCGTGGTTTCAAGAATGTTTTACAGACCGTTTGGTAGGGTTAGGGGTTTGACTACGCAAATGGCTTTGTTTACATGCGAAAGTCCTAGGAGCAGCGGCCAGCCAGTGTGGTGAGGGACAGAGAGAAAAGGAAGCTCATGTGGAGTTCTGGGGTGGATTCAGGTCAGTTTGGTAAGAACCTTGTCAGCGGTTGTTACGGATGGAAGTGATGCGATTCTACACGTTTTCGGTTCGCATAGCACTGGAAGCATTTTGTGGATTGCTATAACCCACTGGTGTAAACTTCGGGTGCCAATCTGTCGGCGTGTTCTTTGACCGGGTGATCTTTCTCACATTAGTAAGTTTGTACAATGGGCAAAATTCTGTATGTTGATCAACTGGCAACACTATCCTTAATGATGGAGTTGACGGTCCTCCACAAAATAAACTTGATTATACTAATTTATTTAAAATTGAGTTTACACAGTAACCGCAATGGATTCAACCGCAGCCATCCAGAAATGCAATAGCTAATATATATGAAACGTAGATATTTAAACCATTAGATGCTGAAAACTTGTTTTCGGATTAAAAACAACGCCGTCTACCCCAGAACGACGGCATCAGAAACTCTGGTGAGGAATATAGTCCTTCATTTTCAGTTGATGAGTTTATATAACTAAATGACAATTAACACTGGTGACAGGTACAAAGCACATTAGCGAGTGCCGCGTTCACGTAACAAGTCAACCTGTACACTAGATAATCTTAAGGAAGAGCTGCATACTTCTCCTTTATAATATATCGAGGTTATTTTTAATAGAATCGATCTCAGTTTAAAACGTTCAAACTCATTCCGTCTAAAAAGAAATATTACCCGGATAGAGTGAATAGGTTCGATTTCGCAAAATCTAGTCGTGGTTCAGGTTTACACCGTGAGCGATCGCCGACTTGACCCGATTAGACCATGTGTTAGAACGTTTGGCCACAAAGTCAGTCTTTTCCCTGTGGGGCCAAAATATTTACTTAAGATGCATGCTCAAAAACCGTTTCTGTCGGTACAAAGCCAGTTGCAACCTGTGTTAGATAGCTTGAGCTTCGTGGGAGGAGGAAATGATTGTACTTTTGTTTAGACAAACTTCAAATGATTTGATGTAATGTTGACAAAAAGGAACAGAATTCTACCATTCTCACCAAATATGAATGAATTTGTCGTTAGTTTTTCTGACACGCTTGTATAGGACAGTGAAATATATCTTATCGGTATGTCAGAAAGTTCGTAGTACACCACCGCTTATCTGTTCTGCTGCAAGCAAAACCCAATTTTACTATAAGTTTGGATTCAGTGTCGACGGAAGCGCACAGTTAGTTCTGTACGGTGGGGGTATTACACACCCGAATCTTGCAACCTGCCGTAAAGTGGCCTCTGAATACCAAAACCTGGACGACTAACGGTGTCTTAAAAAACAGTTGGTTGGTTCTGGCCACTCAGTAGATCTCACGAAACCTTTTAATGTTGTTTTTCAGACTGTAAATAAACGTACCTCAGATTTTTCCGAAGCGCTAGCCATACATCGGTAATTAACTGTATTGCAGCCAATCATCAAATATGTTTCTACCTTTAACCCTTTTTGCCTCATCATGGTCCATATTTCTTTACTATGTTCACATTTCACTTGCCTCCAGTTTGTTCATGTAGGCTCAATCTGAATTTGTTGGCTGCATTCGGATAACTTCACCTATTGGTTCATTAGTGTTGCCATGGCATTTGAATCACTCAGTGATCTGTTTAAAGCCAATCCTCACTCATCCACCTTATTTCATTGCCTGTCTCTTTTACTGGTCCACTGGGAACAAAACTTCAAATATTCAGCCACCACACACGCCCACAGAACCGGTTCATGATTGCCAATTAGACAAACTCTGCTACTTTGTTTGTAAGCATCCATTCGTTTAACCCTTCGGTTATTACTTCGTGTATGTAACTGACGAAAACGAAATCTAGCTCACAAAACAATTCCGGACTTATTTGAATCGCTGGGCTCGTTATCGTGTCATCGTAGCAGGCCTGTTGTTGTCATGAGCATGTGCTTTGTTAATATCTGGTATTATTAGTCGCGTTCGTGCTCCTGTCCTAAGTGCCCTTATTCCAGAGACAACAAAGTCGCCTCCATGCGTCGAGGTGTCGTGGTATCAACACCGGTTGACATTAAGTATCAGTGTTCCTTCTCAGAGACGAGTCGGTTTGGCACATATCCTACTGTTCGCACAGACAGCTAATCGCCTAAACAGAAAGTCTATGGGAATGCGATAGTTTCGTATAACTGCTGGTGATGTTCAATCTATATGGAAGTCAGAATCCCTTACTACTCATCAGTAATCCAAGTATGGCTGGACACTTTAATGATTTCCGTGAATTCAACTTGGAGAGATGTCCAAGTCGTGTGGTGTTAATAGCACAGTTACAGTGTTTGCTTTCAAGTCGATCGGGAAACCCTATATCTATTCACAAGCATACGTGACAATGTGTTTAAATATGATGATCCAGTTGTGCCTCATGTAAAGTCTATGGTAGAGTGGTCAGCATGTTTTTCTCCCTGATAGCGTGGTCGGAGTTCTAGTCTCGGCTGTGGCAATCCACTGGGTGATGCTCAGTCAACCTAAACTCTTAAGTACTTGAGTGATACTTGTCTGAAAACTAACACACCTTAAACATCTTGGTTGTTGATGCTCTATGTCTTTGGTTAAAAGCAAATCAGATGGTTTAGATTACGATGAACTGGAATTCGTACATCAGTTACTCATTCTGCTGCATTACATGAAAATCGCGAAGGAACACAGGTTCAGAAACACATTCGACAATATGAAGTGAGAGACAGTTGATCGGATTGAGAAATCAATGTGTACACTGTTTATGTCAGCATACTGTTTATATCTTGTGTACCACAATCACATTGCATCACATGGGATCGAAATTGTTCGTGCGAATAAAAAACCGTACACAAAAGTATATACATATGCGTGCAAATACATATACGCACGGATGGAATGATTAGCAGTTTCTCGTGTTCTGCGAACAGTCCCCGAACAATGAGAGTTTGTGCGATTGTTTTATGTGTGTTGGTTACTGTTTCCTTGAATGCAACACGTGCGAAGTAACGTAATCGTTTTTCTTGAAACCACTTATAATACTTGTTCCAGACCAATCGATAAGAAGGCATTGCATGACAGATGGAATGAGGCAGTAAGTCATATTACAGTGTTTGTGCTGGTCTCAGGAACTTAAATGTTGTCTATAAAACAACACAACACAATTTTTCCAAAGAAGTCAGACTTGTATTCAGAAATCTTGACATAGAGTAAGACGTTGCTTAACAGGTCAAATAAAAAGTTGAGATCATTAATTTCAGTGAAGCAATTTTCGATGAGGTATATTTACTCTAAAGCAGAGTGTGTCAAAATGGCTAGGAACTCCGCTAAGGAAATGAATTTGTTGTTTCATGCCGTATGTTAGATATCAAGATCACAGATTACTGCTTCGAGGTTATGTCTGATGTCCACTATTAAACGGAATATCTCGTTTCTGTGCATTTTCATCATGATATAATTGGGCAGCAGTGAAATTTGTAGTTTTGTTTCATTGAAGGACAAACAATGTTGCCCACAAGCGACCAGTTCTCATTACGGACAGTTTGATTAGTAATATTAGTCTGTAAACAGCATGAAACAATTTTTCTCGAGGCTACTTTCAATAGATGAGGTGGAAACAGATTTTTGCATAGTGAATCCATCATGCAACTTTTGCATCAGGTACATCTTCCAGTATGGCAATTCATAAGGCAAATTTAATTAGGAATTGTAAAACAGAACCACAAGCTCAATAACCCGCACGTGCCAGCGTTCACTGGTTACCAAGGCAGTGCGGCTTTGATGAACAAGAGGGCGATTCCTATTTGGAAATTGCTATCACCGCTAGGAAATGAAAGTCTATGATTTTTGTTGTGTGACACATCAGGAAGGTTTCTTGTAGCACCAGCTAAGGTCAACATGTCAACACGTGTCGAAGGTTAGGTAAGGCGGAATGGTCGTAGCATGTCAGGTTCTATGCCCATTGAGACATTGCGATACCATCAAGAGAATTACGAACCTAAACTGGGAAGGACATGTTGGCACGACTGCATAATTACCACCGTTTTTTATCTAGATAAGTGGTCAAGCTACCACCTTAAATAATCCTGTAGGAAGCGTTTTCAAAACCCAACTCAACATTAAAATTGGAGGCATCTCCGGTTAGTGGTGGCGGCAGTCATCGACGAGTGGAAACCACCGCTTTGTATACACAGAATTGGTTATCGGTACGCTACTGCTCTGCTCACTGATGCACATTGACGTGAATGTGATTATGGTTTTTGTCGTGCTGTTTCACAAGTCCAATTGAGCTTCGCTGTGTAAACCTACATGCGGCCGTATGTACCTGATAAAATGCATCGAAACATGCCCTAGAGATACCACGTATAAAAAAGTGTTTCTGTGATCTCCATTCTAGAAGGAGCACATGAAATACCGATGCCCATACACATTTACTGTTGTTTCTTGCAGACCTGCTCAAAAAAAACAAGTCGGGAGTCATTTCGGTAGCTATCATAACTGCCCGAACGTTGCAAGCTGCTCATTTATGTACACAAAAGGGGATGGCAGAGTCTGATCCCAGTCGTCTCGACAGACCGTAGCAATGGTAAAGAAAAACTCTTTGTTAGGTCAATCACGTATTGTCAGCTAAGTGATGGCGACTGGTGACACTAGTCCCCCCACGTGTTGCTACTGTGCCACCTGAGAGTGTGACAGTTTGGCGAATCAATTTTGATAACGGCCGAGCAAACCCAGTTTCAAGCTGGAGTTCAGTATTTTCAACCTTAGGTGGTCAACGTCCACAGTTGTACCTAGAGATTATGCTTGAATTGTTGAATTTAGTTGCCGGTTGTTTGGCCCGGAAGTATCCGTACACACTCAGTGGGTTTACTGTGAGAAATATGCGAATGGTGGTTTGCTTTGAATGCTGTTCAGCAAATCGACACACGTTATAATCTTTTATAACAACTGTAAAATCTAGAAGGGACCGAGTTATGAAAAATCAGAGGTTCGGTCGGATTCGAACCAGTGACAGAAACAGCGTGCCCAAACGCAACAAGCACTCTACCAGCTGACCTACTAAACCAAACCTAATTTTTGTAAGTCCCACATTTGTAACGTTACCTACCAGTTCCGCTGTCTCGTACGGAATCCATCCGAAGATTTACGGAATCGACTATCTCGGTATGAGTTCACTTATAAAATTAATGTTTTTTTGTGAACTGATGGATACCGGTTTTTTCTTGTAAATTAGTCATGTTAAACATTGTATGTAAAATCCGCACAGTAAAATTGATGTGGTTCATAAACTAATGTGCAAATCCGTCTTGCACGGTCGAACGAAGTGCTCACCAATCTTCATTTCTATGCTACTGGAGCAAAACTTATCAAGAAGTAGGCATTAACCTGCAAGTTTAGTTTTTTGGCAGGTATCACGTTAAATACTCTACTATAATAATTAAGTTAGTTGCCATGGTAAGTAGTCGGCCACGCTACGCATATTTTAGATTTAAATTAGCAAGTAGTTGATCGCTCTTTAGAAAGAGACTATCTACAATATGTCTTCTACAAAACGCCATGGTGTCTAGGTTTGTACCGGTTTTCTCAGTTTGGCAATAACGTTATCGCCCAAAGCTGGCATATTCATAAGGTTAGACGTTAAACTGTACAATGACAGGGTCCTAGCGCAAACAAGCCAGTGGTCAGTCGCTCATTCAGGAAAGTTACACGACGCTGTCGTGGTGTATCGTAATTGGTGATTCATTCACATTTCAGCGCCACGGCGGCCTACTCACTGGCTCTCTCTGAGTACATATTTAAAAGGACACAACAATCTTTTGTGTTTTATAATCCTGAGATGACGATTTAATGTTTGGCACTATCCAACTATGTTGTCCTGATGTCTGTCTAGGTCGCTTTAATGAGTATGGCAAACTCACCGTTTGCTCACATTATAGTTGGTTGACGTTGCACGTCCAAATCCTCGAACGTTCTCATCAGGCGGTTACCATTCCGTTAAAACAAATGGTATTATCTTCAGGTTTGTGTAACGCCTGTAGAGGGATGTCTGGTATCTTAAAGACATCGTGCTTGCTGGTAAATACGCTGGTAGATATGTATTTCATCACAGACTGTAAGTGAGACAAATTTGTTACTTCAGTATGCAGATTGTCTGCATCATTAATCGTTTCAAATGAAAAATGGATATGCCCTTATCAAGCATATTTCACTCCAGGTTGAGTAGTATACACTCAAGCAAATAACACAGTAATGATAAGAAACGGTCAAAAACTCCGAAATTTCAGTTAGTGCGAATAAACTCCAGGAGGGCAAAATAATGACCAGCAGTAAGGAGACAAACCGCCATTGCGGCACCTGTAGAGAAGTTAGCCGAAATGTCGGGTTTTCTACATACTTTATAACATTTTTATCAATTATACAAAACTTTTTCATGCGTGCACGACTTAGCTGGCACAGAACGTTTTTGTTTGTCTGGAATTTTTATTGACGATAAATTTCCGTTCATAAACCAGTTTTAACTTTGTATTAAAAGCCCTGAAAGTAAAACACGTAACGTTTATCTTTCTTCCGAACATGAGATATTGGGACTGTTACATCTTCAGTGACATTCACACCCGCTGTTTCTTACGTACAGAAACATCATCCACAAAGGCGTGTAGATTAGGACGTTCGTAGAAAGAGAAATTAATTTGAACAAACCTGACCAATAGATCTGACCAGTATCAGTCAAACGTTGTGGAGGGACACACAAACCGAATGCAGTTGGCATTTTATATTGCATATTGTGAAACCAGACTGAGATGCCTTAAGAACTGTATTTTCGTATATGTTGAATATGCTAAACACGCTCTATCTTAACACAGTTAAGAGTAATTGATATGGACTGAAACTGGGTTCAGGATCACAAAACATTTTCTTTCGGTCTCCAATTCCAGGTGTTTCGTGGATATAAGTTTTGGTGTTGGATGGTGAGAAAAGAACTCGGGAATCAAGACGATTCAGAGAACATTCTTACGGCATTTCAAAATGAATGCACAGCGAGTACTGAACTGTTGCAGCATTTGGAGCAATGTACGTACAGAAAGACATTTGGCGATTAATTCTGAATTGGTTATATAGATATACCACTATTCAATTCCTGGCTGGCAGAATGGCGTGAGAAGGAGGAGAATCAACGAACGACCACACCAAGCAAATGGATTTTCCCAAAGTAGTTCAAACAAACATTAAAGTCATGATTAATGTTACAAAAGTATTACAAAAGTACAACGTACAGCTGACAAATAACTATCAATTAAACGCCCTTTTCTTTCGCATATATTGTTTTTATATTGTTTTAGAAAGATTTTCGCCGGTCTTGAAGAAAAGTTTCAATATACCTAAGGAACACAATATTACAACAGTCATGTTGTTGTGTTACATTTTCTGAGTAAAAATGCCGGACATAACGTATCTGAAGTGCTCACCCCGTCCATCTATATCTTCACAAACTACTTAGTCAACTGAGGGAACAGTAACTGACTACTGGTCAGTAGTTTAATAACAACTAGAAGAAGTTGATTTGGAAAACCAAATCTAGATTAGGAACAAAATTACTACTTTCCCTACATGCCGGGGTGACTGATTATCAACGCCGCATCAGCTTTAGAACGTGATACGATACTCCTGCCAGAATGAAACATTTTCCGGTGAAATAAAAACATTTTACGAAGACACTTTTGCTAGCAAAGAAACTACTTTTATCTGATGAAATCCCATTGACCTGAGTGCGACAAAACGTACGCTAGACGTGCGTGTGGTTAACATTGTAATTTAAACAAAACAGCTCTTTAAAAAGAAGTATAAATCCTTAAAAAATAGGATACTATCGAATATCTTTCAATTCGAGTTGTTTCTGATGAGTAGGCAAACAGCTAATCGTAATGAACGATTACGCAGTGAAATACACATTTACGTTCAAATTCCCTTCAAACTAAAAGCTAAACACAATTATTGATTCAAAGTTTTACCATCCAATGATTTTCAGCATGCAAATGTATATCCATAAGCCAAGTAAAGTACTGTCAAGCAACTAGCAGACAAACAAAGGTGAACAGAACTCACGAACTCTAGAGTGAAAGAAAAACCTCATTTTCAACGTTTTTCTTTGGAAAGAATAGCATAAGGAAGAAAACAATTCTAAAGAACGCCATTCAGTAAGTTCATAGATTTAGGATTTTGAAAAAATTACGAAGTTCTGTTCATCCTCTTCTTTTACCTAGTTTGGGAGTCATCTGTTCATCTTACAACTGCGTCTCTTGGGTCGAAAAGCCCAGATAGTTAAACACTACCTTTGATAATATATATGAGTTCTCAGTTAAAAGACATTATTTTGAGAAACATCACTTCAAGTTTTCAAAAATCAGTTTGCAAACGTTTTTCGTTATTCTGATCTTCAGAATAAAAGCACTTCTGGATAAGCCTCAATCTGAGTTCTTCAGTTGAATGTAGATCACGTGTTGGTTTGTCACAATGAAGTAAATTGATCAATCAACACTTTATTTATGTACTATGTATTCCACCCGAGGATGTGTGCGTGATCTAGCTGATTTTGGCCAAACAAGTTTAGCCTAATGTTTCTTTTCAGATTAGCTCAATTTAGCTGAAGCCTAATTTGTCGTTCATATGTGATTCTAAACAAGTTGCCTAATTAATCGCAGCTTCTGATATATAACTTTTGTCCCTCATGAAATGATTAATCAAACGGGAGTTTTGCTTTTCAGGAGAACACCATACACCACTTTTTTTAAACTGATGTAGATTTGTGTCAATATGACGTTCAAAAAACATCACACAGGCTGCCTACTTGATCAGATCAACTGCCTACTCATGTACAGAATTATCGGCTTCGCCGGCACACAAAGATTGAAACATACAGCCCAGTAACTAGTCTGCTCATTTCTTTACGAAAGTTGGATTGCACACCCGGTGTGTATCGTGAAATCAGCCGTTTTAATTGAACATGTGATACGTGGTGCGGTACTTCGGACACCTCTCAAATGTGGTCCACTTTCGTCATCACAAGCGACTAGTTGCAACTAGTCAAGCATCCAGTGGACATGCATTCATTCAATGTATTGCCATTTCGTCGGTCTAAAATTTGATTACCGGTAATATCATTTCGATGGGCAATAACGGTCTTGAGGAGGTGGTAATATGGGCTATGTGAGATCATCTGACCACGGCAGGTGATGCACCGGATCATCTGATGAACGTCACATCTATAAGGGGATCACAAAATGAGTGCATTAGCAATCTGGAAGTTCCGAAATCTCGTAGTTTTGATGTCCACAAACATGCAAGACAATGGTACACTTCTTCTGGCGGTTAGAAGCAACCCAATCAAAAATCCAGTCGGTCGATTACTAGTAAGATTAGAAGGCTTCGCGAAATATATTAAACCATATACATTGGCTGGTTGGAGGAAGAATCTCTGCAACCCACTTAATTATTTGGTGACAGTGATTTTCGTCTTAAAAGTGTAGTTTTATTTTAGGTCATGCATTTGCATAACTAACACTGGAAAGTTTGTTTGATTTCTGTTTAGAAGAGCCAATTAGGCACTTCCGAATGAAGCCACCATTGTCCTGCTACGGCTGTTTTTATTTGCTAGCGTTACCAGAACACTTCGGCTTGTTTTTATTATAGAGGATAGTTGGCGTTTTTTTGTATCTTCCAATACCTTTTTTATTAGTGAAAAAATTGGGCCAAATATAAATTATCTTCAATAAAACTAGATTGAAGAAGTTTTAGCTTTTTGTCTGAATCAAGAGACGGTCCGTCAGTTTGGTTGACGGCAGCCATATGCTCACATTGTCCAATTAAGTGATCAGTATTTCGGAAGAGACATAATTAGAACCCAAGTCTTCATAATAGCAGTTAGAAATTATGAGTATTTGGCTTTTCGCCAAATTTAGCAATTTGGTTGCAAATTTCTCTGCGCGAAATCAGATGACATCGTCAATGAGTGCATGTTAAATTGTATTGATTTGAGCTGTCAAATTATGTTCCGACTCTAACTCGTTTGCGATATCACGTTGTTTGGTGACAAACACCTGAAATCTAACTGCTGGACTGAACCAGCAACCCAAAATCCAAACCACCGACTTGAGCTATGGAAGACACCACTGTTTTTAAAGACTGTAAACAATTGCGCAAAACCGTTATGGGCATATAATACTGTGTTATTAGGAGTGTGGGTAAAGAACTGCTTTCTGTAATGGTGTTCGGTGGGTATTTGAATCGCTCGTACTGATTTGCTTTTTGTTCAGTAATAAGTCGTTCTACACACGAAATCCTCGTGAACTTACAAACTTGTTGACACTGTTGCAGAAAAAAAACACCACCCGATCCGGGATTTTCGTTCTAGCTGTAATGCCCATGATACTCATAGTGCGTTCGTCAACATGTTTTCGTCAATAAACACTACAGGATCACAAGATAAAATGTTCCGCAAATGTCGCACCTGTTCAATTACTCTGACATAGGAAGAAAACTCATTTCTTTCAATTCAAGTACGTTCCGCACTCAATATTCAACAGCGTGATTGAATCGTTGCTACCGTCGCGTTTTGCTCATAACTTTCGGATTACTGATTTATATTCGAGTATAACAGTTGATTCGAACCAAATAATCTCATCCGGATTGTTAGTGTATTCCAGCTTCAATGACTTTTGTTAAATATTGACCTACCATTCATCATTCGATAACCAAATATATACACGGGGAAGGTTTAATGAGAATGATTTGCCACAACACAGCTGGTGTTTTCTCTTATTCCGCGGTTTTCCTGAATTTGAAACTTTTCAATTGTAAAGTCGAAATAACCGACTACCTGCAGTGCATTCTCTGTATCGTTGAAATGTTCACGTAGTCGGTGTTGTTGCATGGACGCTGAATATCATTGCCAGCTTTCTTGTCCCGATGAATATTGAGAGCGGAGCGCGAGAATAACAGCTTATTCATGCTGAAGCGCAGGAGTGGTACATGTTCGTTAGGAGGAAATAGATGTTAATTCACTGGTTTTGCTCTACAAACATGTAGTTCTCCAATGTTCTACAATTAGCTTACTACTCACGACTACTTAACCATTGATGCATGGTGCTCAGCTTATAACATAATTTTAACGCGAGGAAAAAACACGTCAATCCGAAATAACCGGTTTATTTATTCATGTTGTACACCTCATGGAATATGGACAAATTACGAATTCTTTAATTTGATGACTGCTACTTAATGGCTAGAGGTTGCGCATCATATCTTATTATGACGTGCAAAACGTCATTTTATATACTAACCGAGTTACTCCTGAGGTTCTTGAAGTTCATGCGCAACAGATAGTGTTGAGTAGTCAGCAGAAGCTATCGGAAGGATAACATTGTCAAGTGAAATTAGTCGGCAAGATGTAGAACGAGGTCATCCTGATTAATCGATTTTTCGCGTCAATCACTAACATATTAAACATCCCCTTATTGGTTACGAGTTGTGTTCTGGAAAGTACGTATCCAAGGTGTATGGTTTGTCTCTAGTCATATATGTGCTCATGAGACGAGACAACTTGCGTCGGCCCAGACGCTCTTCTGTTTGTTCTAGTTCATACCGTAATGCCTCAGATTACATGCACTGAATCCCGTTGTGATGCAGATGATTGCAGTGCTTATCACTACAGTCTTATGCATCTCCGAGCCCACCACGGATAAAAGAAATAAGTAGCGAGATGTCTGCAATACGGCTAGTAAACCTGTGAGGCATACACGTCTTGCTGTGGAACCGAAATGGTTTAAGCCGGTACACTGTGCAATTTCGACATAAATATCTCTGGACTATGGTTCAGAAACCATGTTGTTAAAAAAACGTATTCGTTCGCATTAATACTTGGGGTATACGGTTAGGTTTGTTCAACACGACAGTAAACACATCTACTATTACTCACGACGTGTACGTCGGCCTCATTATTGTTTCTTTGACTGGGGTAAAAAACGATCAGCATTGATGAAACCAAACCAGTGGCCTACTTACTCAGACAGCTGAACCCGTTGTTTGAAAGCGAATCCTAAAATTGGTCTGATCTAGTGGATATCCCGTTTTTATATGCCTTCTGACGAGGAAGTGGCGATCCTCATCTGGTTCAATAAAACCGCAGTTCACCTTACGTATATCAAATACTGGACAACATGGCATCAATGGATAGACTCTTTCAAGAGTGAGACAGTCCGACAGGTATTGCCATACAATTGAACAATAAGGAATTAGATAATGTCGTAACATTCTAGCCACCTCTTTCAAAAGAAGTGCTGACAGTTTCGGCGATTTTATGTGGCTCGAGGAAACTGATTGACAGATAACCTAAAGGTACTCTTCCATGGCAAAATGGGACAAAGTTGAACACTGCCATTTTACAACATCAAGAATAGTTCTGTATGACGAAATCCTATGTTCTGGGCGTGTACTGATACCATTAAAAACCAGTTCGACAAATGCTATGGAGAAAGGGTCCCTGAGTTCCCACTTGAATTGTGTCATTCTTTTTGCTGATATTACCATCTCATTTAGTCTTGAACCATAAGACGTCGGGTGAGATAAAAATTGTTTTTACATTGCAGTGAAGTTCCAGCGCTACTCATTAAAACATAGATTTCGTATAGGACCAATTACAACTGCGGAGAAAATCGAGGAGCTGTTGTCGCAAACGAAAGTAACTGGGCAAGGTCGCTTAATGTTCGGTTTCTTCCTTCTCAATGAGCTCTAATCCTCGACGCAAAAATCCAGCAGCATCCCTACGGTTTGAGCGCGCCTTGGGTGTATGTGTTTATAGAAACAGGTTGCTTTGTTCTGACTTTCCTCTTATCAGACAAATCCTTAGATATTTGATTGTTCACAGGACGTGACATCTGAGTTGCAAACGTTTGCTTGCCACATAATTCGAAATCTTCAGAAAGAAGAGGGTTGAGAGCATACAGTTAGAAGTGGAGGTTGTTGAATTTTGATGACTGTCTGCTTTGTGTATGGAAGTAAGTTGATCTTGTATCAGGATTCTGGTTAGTTGCTTCCGGTTAATTTGCAAATTTTTACCTGTTTCCTTCAAACTTCCCACTTGGAGACAGCCTGGTCACTTTATGCAGCTGCAGAACGCTAAAACGCACCTGGAAATGACCGGTCATACACCAGATCGAAAGTTCACCAAACAGCACCAACCTCCAAGCTGGACGCCACACACTCAGTCCTCTATGCACTGATATTAGTAACTCGTTTGGTGATTGTTGTAAATCTCCGAAACAATACGGTGGTTCGTCCATAATATAGTAACAAGTAATAATTACCACGGAAAATCTCATTCCCGAAAATAACACGTCTCTTCCCGTAGTTTCTCCCAAGTAAAACCGAAATAAGTGTGCAAAAAAACGACTTTGTTCCACTAAAAACGTGTGTGACAACGAGAAAATTATAAAGTACTTATGTGGTCCAGAGCGACCTTGTATCAGAGAATGGAAAGAAAATTACCGGAAATTATATTAAGGTCACTAATCTACCGATGAGCACAGCGGAATAAAGATCGGCCTGGTGTAAAACTAGCTAGGATTGCCTCCCGATTGTTCTAGACAGTTCTACTCATTCTGATTGGATAAAACCGTTTCCTCGAAGAAACAGACGGTTTTGGACGGATTAAAATGGAGTCCCTAACAGTGATGAAACGTTTTCAACGTAAGTGCTAGGCTGGACTGAAAACCGAGTGACCAGTCCATTAGACCGAGCTGTCAACAACACTATGCCCAACAGACCAACTGCTAGAAGAGGTTTCTCTAACCCCATAAGATTTGTTTTGCTCTGGCTGTTGCCAAAATAACACCTGATACATTTATGACAAACGTTGTCATTTAAAGAACAAAAACTCTGGCCATGTTATAACCTGTTAATATCTTCAACGTCCCTGCTAGAAAATCTTTGACCTTTAGACGCAATCTCGGATTGCAATGTAAGTAATAACGATCTGATGTGAAGTAATGTTTTAAAGACAAATTCAGATGTAGTAGAACAAAAGTTCAGGTGTCGATGCCTTCTGGGTGGATAGAGTGAGGTAGGCAACACAATCACGTTTGGAAGCTGGTCTGCAATCATTGGACAAGTAGCTTATGTCTAAACTTGATGTTTAATGTCGGGCACTCGAAGGATTTCACTTTACGGCTTACATTAACGGTAATTTCCCGGGTTTGGTGTCTTGTCGTAAGCCTGACTAACTTTCCGTCTGAATCCTGCTGATCTGATAGCTGGACAGATGTGGGAGAACAGAGTCGAGTGCAACCCTATTACTAAAATCATAATTTGAACGCAAGTGGACTTCGCCTCTCGTTGTTTTTGTGTAAAAACACGTGAAAACATGACCTATCAAGTTAAGATAGTTATCCGATCATTTTCAACCTGCCCTGTCTTCGATTGTTGGTTTGAATGTGAACCACGTTTTATTCCTCCATATCAGGTGAGCATTCTGCACATAACTACCTGCTTATTATTGCAATCTGTCTGCTTGATATGTGCTTTGATTTTTTAAAGCATTTTTGAAGCAGTTAAGTGTTCGGAAGAACGTTGAATAGGAATATTGTATTTCTTGATTATCACTCATTTAGCTTGTTACTTTATAACTACTCAATGTTGATGACGATCTTGTGGTGGAAGCCGTTCAAGTTGTCTACTCTATTCTGGTAATTTCATAAGCTGTACTGTGGCATTGTGATTCAATCTTGCAGTGTTATTTGAGAACAGTTTTGTCGTAGGAAATCATAAACTTAAACGCATGTTATCACGGTTTTCAATCTCTGATGACCTTGATTAGATCACGCTTTGAACGTTGCAGCTGATACTCACGAAGTGATTACTCGAAGCGCTTGAATATTACTCATTAATCTTCAGTGAACACATAAATCCATCTGATTTGAAGTAGTCTTAAGTGTTCGAGATAGTCGAGTACATGCGGACAGCCGCACTGTTGACCGCAATGGAGCAATAAACGTGTCAATGATTTAACCATTGATAACCAAAGCATAAATGGAAAATTCTTCATTCTGTGAATTAGATGTCTATGAATTGGTAGCCTGACTAAAACCTATTGAAGTTAGAATCAGAACTAAACTTTAAGACAAACCAAGCAACGCCATCCTAATAATGGTTTATTTTACAGGAGGCCTAATTGTGAAGTCCACATTTTTCGCAATCAGGTCTTTTCTAAAATAATCACACTTATCACATTACCTAGTAGTGGCAGAAAATTGATCTTATTTTATATGGCTGCCCATCGGTAATGTCTACTAAAGTAGAAGGAATATCGTATGCTACCTGGTTACTAGGGCTTTCGAAACATTCCAATCACCGCTGAACCTGGCGGAGAGAACCCGCCAGATATGCTTTTCCAAATTTGCTCTCCGGAACCGAATGTTGACTGCATATTCTTTTGTGTATTCAGCTGGTTTTGTGGACTTAGCTCTACTGGTCTCAAAATCAGTCACTTCTCTGAAGGCAGCCGAGAGTTTCATTCGATGTGGTTCAGTTGCTAATTCACCAAATCAATCACATGGTCGAATACAGTACGTATAATCAAATCAAAAAGCACTATCACATTCTCTCTGTGGTTTTTGTGTCTGCAAGTTTACGGAGTCAGTTATCATGTGCCCAACAATCAACAGTTAGTTGTCGCGAACGCTGCAACAGTTGACCGACGGGCTTTTCGTGCAATTCGTTAAACAAAGTTGTGGTACTGCCTAATCTCTCATGGTTGTGTTTCGTCAACCGCAACAAACATTGGCTCAACCAGCAATACCTACACCTGATAACTAACGGCTTTTGAGTCTGGTTCTTGAAAGGTGGCATTCAGAAATATTTCCGCTACATTTCTGATAATAAACTCAATGACCTATCAGAGATTTAATTGATGAAACATTGAGGAAAACTTGGAACCGTTCTGAGTAACAAACCGTTACGACGGAACTACCCGTTTTGCAATTCAGTGTACATGTAACAGTTACATTTTTTTGATTGTGCTAAACAATCATCAGCACAACACAGAACTGATCAAAAAAACAAAAGCAATGTCTATCTTGATTTAACCATGTAGTATTTACCGAATAAGTGTAATTAAATGTCAAGCATAGGGCCCAAATGCGTTATCCTCTCATTGTCACTAAGGGATTTGCTTAGAATCATAAGCACTGCGGTTGCATTCCAAATAAATTGAGCACCGTATACCAGTTATCGATCGACCATTCACTGACGTATGCGAGAAAAATTGCAAGAAGTCACTGGGTTCACTCCAATCTTCTTTCATCCAACATAACAGTCAGTCATTTGTCTTCGCTATTCAACTTTTGACGAGAAAAATGCGTTTCTAACTATTTCAGCCACCCTTGAATACATCTGGTGAAATAATGTGCTAATGCCTTTCTTCGCTTGTTGTCTTGCCTAAAACTGGTTGTACAACTGAGATTTGTATCCTAGTTTTCTAGTACGCAATTTTACTTTCGACGCCGCATATAAATGTTCAACAGCATCAGTCTGTTTGCTCCGACTCTGATGATAAGGTTTTGTGGAAATATTGACGACACAAAGTGTATTCCCGACTATTTTTTCTCACTTACATGTCTACAATTTAAGGACTGTACGCCTACTTTGTTTATAGCATTTCTTTCGGATGAACATCACCTGAATGCACCCGAAGAACAACAGAACCAGTTATGTATAAATCGTCCCACTTTTGGATAACATTGATTCCCTTGACAAAATCCGGCTGGTTCGTTATTACAGGTCATTTAGTGTAGGATTATTAAGACGAATGTAACATTGGCCGCTGAATTCGATTAGCTGTATTCACATGCTCGGTGTAACCGTTGTCTTCATCTCCTCTTTTTCAGTCCATTTCTCTTGCCAGGAATCCAGTCGTGGAACATCTAAATAGAGTTTGCAACAGTTCACTTCAGATATTTCTGTTAGCTTACATTTTTCAAATAGTTCCAACAGTTCCACGCCCACTGAGCTCTCTTCTGCAAACATTTTCCATGCTTTGTTTGTATCATTGTCATATTTTGTGAGCAACCATTTCCAAAATTCATATGCACGGTACACCTGGAATCAAGTTGAGCAATTGTCTAAGTAATAAACAGTAGACAGTTCCGAAACTGGGTTTAAATTAACGTTCTACGGTTTGAATATGCTACACATCTTTGTTTTATGCAAAGCACGTTATTCTAATGTTTTATTCTATAGAGACCAACAAAAAGATCCAACTAGGATTTGCATCTTAGGATGCGATTTTTTTTATCCATTTCAACATGACTATAAAAAGGTGTGTTGCTGAATGGCAGACATCTGCTTAAATGATTGGCTGGGTGGACCAGTCAAGCAGAATGATGAACAAGGAACAGGATTTGATCGTTTAAGCAACACATCAGGGCAAAAGGACACATGTTTGCCTGCTTGTCTTTGCTGTTAAATTAGACCAGCTTAAAACTTCTGGATATCAGTGGAGCATTTCTGATCAAACAAGGTCAATCAGTATCGTTTGCGGAAGACATTGACTCATCAATAAGCTTTAACTTGGTTGCCACCGGTTGCTTACCTACCGGCGCCTTTGATTCAATCTTCCTTGCTGCTTGTTTGGTGTATGTATCCTGACTTTCCAGAACATGTCTCCTCGCCTTCCAGGATATTGGCAAATAACAGGCTGTCCACACTGACAGTTGGCAATCTCCCTTATGTTTCTGAAGCTACTCATAATGCAGTTTTTGTACACAGTTATAACAATATTCATTCAGTGCTGACGCAAGTTACTTGGAGCTTTCGCCGTCTAGCTACAACAACAAGCAATCACTTGACACAAACACTCGAATTTATCCTTGCACATAACGGAAGAACCCTGGGTTTCGCTGATCATTGTCATCCATACTTTGCGACGGAATTGCCTACTAACGCGATGAGGTAAATCATATCAACACACCATAAAGTTGATGTGGCAAAATATCTACTGCTCCACTGATTTCCATCCGTCTCATACATGATAGAATTGTTTGGCTACATTAGAAATTTAACAACAAGAATAGCAGTCTCACATAACCTACTAAGAACTGGATCACTCCTACGGATGCAAAACGGATTGCGTCAGAACCCTTTCATACTGCTTAACCAGTACAGCCACTGTAAGTGTCAACAGCATCGGGCTTTGATGATAAAATACAAACTGAATAAAATCAGCTGGTTAACAAAGTGACCTAAATTCATAAGATGTTTATTAACCGAAGATACCGGCTTCCAACCTAGGTGATAAGTTTCCCTTACGTTTCATATCGTAACTTTCAAAAACACTTAGGGATGTCTTCTGCCGTCAAATATACTAATTATAGTATTTTCCGTTATCATACAGATCACTGCAAGTGAAGGTAATCTGACCAAGTGGTGGAATCAGATCGGCCGGATAACTGACGATAAGGATCTACAAAAAGACCTTGTGATTAGTAATTCAACAACTCAACAGTTTTCAGTTGGAACTAACTGTTATGTTTTTACTGTAGAAAGCCCATTCATTCAAATTTATTCTGAACGAACGGTCTTAACTGAATTTTAACCGTTTGTTCACAGTGGATTTATACTTACTTCGTTGAAAATTCTTTGACCAACAAGATGATACTCGATTACGCCCTCCTCCTAACCACCTCTTCAACTGTACCCAGTTTATCTCAATCTACCCAGAACGCTACGGAAACAATTGACCTTTGCAGATCATTTGGAAAAACGAATAAACGTGAAAAGGCCATTATTTCTTGTTTTCATGCAACACAAAATATTTATGTTGCACTATTTTCAAGTCGGTTAGCATAACGTCTCGAAAAGTTGAGTAAACCGTTAAACGCAGTTTGGAGGAAACTGACAAATTTCAAATGGAAGTACGCAAAGCACTGTATAGTTGCTTGATACAAGTTTTATCTATAAAACTTCAGATATGGTAACTGAATAGCTTTTGAGTGCGCTGCCGTCAAATGCGTGTGAAGTTAAGCGCTAAAGAGACAACGTCGGACACAACGAGGCATCTGTAGCCACTTCATCAGTCTATTTATATACAACAGAACATTACTGGCGAACTAAAAACCCAAACACTAGGTCGGTTTATAAGAGCAAGATTTTGACTGGAAAAAATCGTATAACGTTTCCTTTCCGATTTGTTAATAACGGGTACGAATGAACCAAATATATTTCAGTACAATTATATCACAATTTTCTATAAACTTTTACGTGTTTCCGCTTTAAAAACCGAGTGTTACCCTTTCAGGGTTGACGTCATTCTCAAAAGATCCGGGTAACCTCTGAGCTGTCTTATCTGCATATCAAGAAATATAACAGCTAAAACAGTGACGTTATAGGAGAGCATAATGAATCCCAAACTATTACAAAATCCTGTTGGTCATAATGTGGATGACTATTGGTTTATCTTGAAAAAGTTCTGTTACTCATAACACGTTTTAATCTCCCTGATTCGCTAAAACACATCGTTGCACACGCTTTCATCCTACGAAGACATAAGCTGTTCAGCAAGATTTATTCACGGGTAGTTTGACTGAGACCATACCCATCACACTGCAACAACAGCCAGGTGGTAAGTGAGAGTTATCTATTCCCTCACGCTACACATCTATGTTGTTAACGAAATGTGTTATTCACAAACTTCTGATGATCCGATAAGATTTGCTCTATCTGCAATTTATAATACTACCTTGGCTAATCGACTTCAGTTTATGATCGACGTGATATGTGCTCAACACCGACGAGATTAGAATTCTAAAGCTTATATCCATTTGCTGGGTTTCAATAGTCGTGAAGCTTCAGTCAAGGTAGAAACGTGTTAAAAGAAAATGTGTACGGTGTGTGCACAAACCGATGCTTAAAATATGAAGAAGTAGCCAGCAATTCAAACAACCATAAGATTTTAGGGGCGCATGTTTTTCTGTGTAATTTAATTAGAACCCACTGAGTAGAGAACAAGATTTGTTATCCATGTTTGATCATCGTACTGATTACATAGTCATAAATATGAAAACAATAGCCAATGTGAGTAAGAAAATAGAGTACTATAAATTATGCACTATGTCCCTACTTGTAATTGTGCAATCATTTTTCTAAAAAGTGGGTTTGATTGATTGTAGACCAGAGGACGTTTTTGTCTACACGACATTTTTTGAGAGGATAGTTCAAGCCCATGCAGTCGAATATCAATGTCCTCGGCCTAATTTTCGTTTCCACGTCATAGTAATCGTCACCTTCATTTGGGAGCCCTGCTGAAATATTTGTGTGATCAGTTAGCTACTCTAAATCAGTTATCTACTCTGAACGAAGAAAGCCTGGAATCGACGTTGGCTACTTCTTACTACGGATATCCAAAAAATACACAGCAAACAAAACAGCTCTTGACCAAACAGTACTTGGATGCATTTAATTGTTTACGGAAGAACCAATGCTCCATTCGAGACCAGATGAAGAGACAGAAACTGTTTTACTGTAAAGAACTGAATATGTTATCAAAATTGGTGATAAACTACCATGAAAAAAACATGCAAACCAAGCCATCAACGATAGAAAACACTGTACAAACGTTCGCGCCGAATATTGGCACCTCTGAGCACATCCCGAAAGACGACAGACTCACCTCCGGGTCAAAAAAGCGGCTGATGTTTTCATGAGTAAACTGAAGACCAACCAGTTGGATGCCATCATAGAACAAATTACATTTTATAAAAGCTACTTTGGTGTTATTTTTCGCATCGTCAATGGATATTCTAACATGAACAGGGTTATGGCAACCCAGAACAGGATTAAATTCAACAAGATGTTGGACAACAATGGCCTAATAATCTTTTCAAAGGCTGGCATGTTAATAAAAGAACATAAATCGGTCCAGTGGAAATTGCATAGGAAACAGGCTTAGGGTGATCAACACATTCGGTTTGAGAGCCTCGTTCCTTTAAATTTAAATCAAAACGTCATGCGATGTCTGACGAGTAGGTCGTCAAAGATCTGCACATGTAGCAATTTGCACGTTGACCTAGAATTTCTGCAAGAAGCGTTTGTACAGGCTGACTATCCACTGCCTCTCGAAAGGCGATGCATGCAGTAGACTATGAATAGGATTTTTTTACTTGTTACTCTTTTAAAAGAGACGCAGTGAATGAAGTTATTGCAAGAAAGTTCAGAAGTCAGTGGAATCAACCCACACTGCGACCCAGTTGTATATGAGCCTTCGATCAACACTTGCTAGCACATCAAAACTCAACGACAAACTGTTAGACCTTACAACCAGACCTTGTGTGTACTCACTTCCATGCTCCTGTCGAGTACCAAACACTAGCCGTACTACAGTGTGGTTGTAAGATACAGTGTGTGAGGGCTATCGGGTGTGGTTGAACAATGGTGTGATTAAAACTGTTTCACGTACGACTATTACGCAACTGACTGATTATAACCGTTCCACCAGTAGAGAAAATACTGTCAAGATTTTCTACCAGGTGCCAGAAATTCGATTCGACATGACCAGATTCAGAACGATTACCGTTGCTGAGACCAGTATTATTCGACTGCATGGGCTTGAACTATCCTTTCAAAAAAAAGTCATGTGAATAAAATGTCCTCTGGTCTACAATCAATCAAACCTACTGTTCAGAAAAAATGGTTGCATAATTACAAGCAAGGACACAGTCTATAATTTATATTACTCGATTTCCTTACTCACACTGGCTAATGTTTTCATATTTATGATAATGTAATCAACATGATGATGAAACACGGATCACAAATCCTGCTCACTACTTTCATCGCTGTGTGGCTTGAATGGGCATTTTGCATGAGAAAAGCCGGTATATCCTGCCGAATTGCTAGACAGCATTCTATGTTTACAAAGCTTCCTTCCAGAAGCTTGAAACGCAGCTTGAACCGTGAATCTGTAATAAGATTCGAACCACAATTGTCATATCAGCATTATGGTGGGTTTTGTATGAAAGTAAACTTTACAAAAGTTTTAAAGCTCAAAACACTCCTGAGGAAGGTCACATGAAGTAGTTGAAACGCACAGCATTACAAATTGCTCGTAACATTGTTATTGTTATTCGATTCACTAATACTGAAAATCTCTTGCTTCGGCTTTCTTGCAATTCCGCAGTATTAACAAAAATGGGAAACCCTGCCTAATTTTGTCGTTCGCCTGTATATTCAGGCTAGAAACCAGTAGCTCTACTTAAAAACATATGATCACAACCCACTGAACCATGTCACTACACTTGATATCACTTGATAACGAACCATTTTTTGGCTGGCGAAATAATCACTTTACTGAAACTTACTACTTTTGACCATCTCTCCTCAATTTTTTCCGTTCCGACAGGACTGCAATGGTTCAGATAAACTCAGTCACGAATGGTGAATGCCTTACTTTGCATGAATCTCATGCACGATAAAGATGATCGTAATACAGCAAAAAATTATGCAGAATTTCATTACTTATTTGCTAAAAATTCGCTTGTTGTGTGGAAGCCGATTTGGTATCCGCCCATCTGGCAGCTGTATGTGTATATATACATATTTATTAGCATATACTCACGAACTCACCTGACTACGGTTAACGTGATAGAAAAACCATTGTACAGTAAACAAGATGATCACGTAAACCGGCCTACGTTTAAACGTGTCTCCGTCGATACGTTTTTCGAAGCCTTTGATATGTCATTAGCGGAGGTGGATAAATATTTGGCAGTCGGCTGCATATTCTTGATGGACCCAATTAGTCGCCTTTTCAGTTCAAAGATGAACAAAGAAACGAAGGTTTTAAGGAATGTGTTGAACTAGCGGGAGATTTGGCGTTATCAGACGCGCTTAACAAGAAAAGTTGACAGTAAAGAAGTCGTCCATTCAATATGACTTTATCATAATTTGGCCAATCTGTAGTCGTTATAACATCGCAGATAATGAAAGACGTGCTATTGTAATGCTGGATAGCCTCCTAATGACCTTGGGTGATTAGTCACTAATATTTTATGCTTAGAAACCGTACAAAGTTATTCTTTCTCACCACTCAGTTTTCGCATATAGTTCGATGAACGTGGTCAAAAGCTTCCATATGTTAGAGGGAAAAAACCGCTTTCATATCTTTCCCTCTCTATGCTAACTACACCCAAAGTACTAGCTCTTATAAAACTGGCATTGGGTATGCATCAGCTATCGCTGTTTCGGTATAGGTGTACCTTGCATTTTGTTTTATTCTATCAAATAAAACCTCCAAAAGTCATATTTCCTAATGCACACATCATGTAGAATTGCATGTGTGGTTGGATTTTTGATCATAACCAACTATTTAAAAATCAGGCGTAAGTGACAAACGTGCCTGCAAACAAACTATGTACTGGAGCCGAACTTTTGAATTCGAGCGTCTTTGGATTCAAAATATCGGCTCCAGTAAACACCAAGAAACAGTCAAATCCACTAGACTAAACGAAAAATTCCCAAGGTTTCGTAACAATGAGTCTCCAGAATAAGACTGAAAATACCAGCTGTAGGACATACTATGCATTGTACAAAAGTTTGAACCCTCCTCACCAGTTAATGCAACAAAAATAATGCAGGTTGGTTATAATGTGAAGATATAGCAATTACAGGAGTAAATTGCTTCTAACACAGTGACATGATAACATCATTGCCAACAATGATGACAATAACATGGATACTAACATGGTATCAGAGGAAGCAGTCACAAGTCAAAGCATCCGGGCACCCGTATCAGTGACCACATTCCAAATTGCTGAGAGGTTCGACAAATGGAGCCCTCAAGAGTACTGCTGATGGATACCTGAATAAAATGAACAAACTTTCTAAGCACCTGCGCCCATCCAACGAACATGCCATTAGAAATCACGACACATTTTCAAACTAGTGGATGAAACCGCTTTTTTGTGCGCAAAGCTACTGGGACCAAGCTACTTTTCCAAACTCCAGGATTAACCGTTCCGACTAACGTGGCATTCATCGCTTCCCGCTGGTCTATTGGTGGTTTTCTCTGTTACTGCTATGCCACCTTCGGGTTGGTCATTTGCGTACGACCAACTATATTCGTTTAACATCAAAAGTCGTATTGTTAATAAGCTCTTTAACCCCTTTCTCTCATCGTACGTGTGACCAACTTTGTTTGCTTATTCTTCTCCATTCTGGGTGAATCTAGAGGTTTTGGACGAAGTGCACGTGACCACTGACCACTTATTAAAAGACAACCAAAACTAATAAGCAACCCCCTTCACACTTCGCACAATCGAACTTTATTTGGGTGTATCAAATTTTTTAAGTGTTCATTGATTCCGATTCACCAAGCATCACACTATAGGTTCACGGTGAATTCTGACACCTTAACTTTGAATATCCATATCAGACCTGAATAACGAAAGTTTTTGAGGCACAAATCACCTGATGCCATCGCTCGTATGTTTCTAGTTGAAGTTAGATCAGCAAAATTATCTGTTTATTGCGACTACGAGCAGATTGGCTCAAAAACTTCGCAAATGTACGATCTTCCGAAAGCCTATAAGCGCATGGATGAAATGGTTTTTCATATCAGCAACTAACCTGTGGTTGAAAGCAATAGGGGAAAGCCTGTCAAAAAATCTCAGTGACGATCACACAACGCTTGATATGTTGAAAACAAAAATGTGTTTGTCGGACGTTCCTTTATTTCTGTCTGAAACAGCTTATTTCTCATGTGACCATATCTGGACTCACCTATGTTCCACTAGTATATCAGCCTCGACCTTAGAATGTAGTTAGGTATTAGAGTGGAAGAATGCCAAGTATTTTCTAAATGGCGACTGATTTAAGCTGGCCACAATAGAAAGTTCGCTGGTATATTGTTAACTCAAAATCTCCTGGTAAAACTGTAACAGGGTTCCTCAGCGAAAAACGGTCGAGTTTAATTGCACAGAGGATACAGCCATGACGAGTTTTTGATTACATTGGATTAAATTTATATTACCATACTTTTCATGTGAAAATATGAGAACGATAGTTCGCTTACGTTTTGCGATATATGTATGAAAATCCCCGTAGCATTCATGAAAAACAAAGTTTGAGCGAACAGACCGGTTTTGATAAATTCTCCTCTTTGGCTGGTACAATTATATGAAATTAAGTGACGAGTAACAATGTTACTGATCAAAGATTAATGAACGGGTAATGTGATTGAATAAAATATTATCATTACTCCGCTGTGGTTAGGGTCACAAAAGAAGTTGGTTCTAGTTAGTAAGTGTCAATCAGGCTGAGACAGTGGGACGGGGACAAACTGTTTCAGAGTTTTTGTGGCTGGGTTCGGCCAAGGAAGCATCAGGGTTTGCACAAGTTGTTTCTGCACACAGATCCGAGTGACCCACTAATGGCAACAATAAATAGACGTTCTCCTTATCGGCACTGTAGCGTTTTTTTTTTTATCCCGCCTGTCACTGTCGATGAACCTTTCTTGGTAGACGTTAGAACTAAGAATCTCCCGTAAATTCTTTGGTTCCTCCTCTATAGTGTCATCTGTATACATCTTCTGTTGTCAAATTTCACACAAAACGGTCGGTTCCACTGCACTTGAAGGACGACATGTCTAATAATTTTGCTTCTACTGTGATCTATTCATTTAACTGTTCCTGTGGTTCAACATACATAGGTCGCACTACTAGGCGTTGAGCTGAAAGAATCTGTCAATATAGCCAAGCTTGGCTTCACTCTGGGACAAAAAATACATCAGTTCATCCATTCTGGTCTATTTGATGGATTGTAGTTAACTCACAGACACGGAGACAGCATTTCGTACTGTCTATCGGGTCCGGCTACCCTGTCGCGAAAGGTCAAATGCCACATTCTGTCGCTAGCCGAAGCAGTCGCAATCCTACTACGTCACCTGGATCTGCGTGTGCATAAACAACTTGTTCAAACCTTGATGCTTCTCCGGCCGAACCCGGGCGCCCAAACTGTGAAACAATTTGTCCCCGTCCCACTGTCCCAGCCTGACTTCGAGACCAAGTGTTGGTTCGTCAACTAAGTGTTGGTTTATGTTATTTCAAGTTTTACACAGAAACGATCGTGAAAATTACACAAGCTGCAGTCTTCTTGGAAACCTCGTACTGTTCCTGCACCATTCAAATTAAGTTACGAGATATATTTTATTTTAAAAGTAGTAGTGTAAGAGGTTGCGACATTGCTGTGCAAATGTGTTACTCGGTTGATAATAGTGGAAAATGTCCGGTGGCTTTGTAGTTCAGCTGGTAGAGCATTTGCCGCGCTTGGGCGTGTTGTTTCTGTCGCTGGTTCGAATCCAGCCGAAATCCAGTTTTCGCGAATGGATCTCTTCTAAATTATCAAATCTGCCAAACCACTTATCAGTATAAAAATTATATATTCAGCATCACCATTAAAGTTCATACGTTGGCAATTATGAATTTTTCCCTCACACTTGGGTTGGCTAATGTGTAATTGACAGTGTCGATGCAACAGTGGTTAAGCATAGCGACCTCTGTGCCACCAGTACCGAATAATTCCTAAATATTGTTATAGATTAGTATACGGGGCATGTATCTAGTACTTTTTCTTATAAGGTTCGTCATTAAGTTATTACCTTCGGGCTAGCCGGGCTCCAGTTATAACATCAAAGCGTATTCTGCCCAGTTGATGTGTTAGTCAGGTTTGTGAACTGTGCGAAATATATACAAAAATGATAACTTGTCAGATAGGTCGTCAAAAATCACAGGGGTGGCACGAATCACAGTCTACTAGGGGAGGGTGGGAGTACTGGTGAATGTGTTGGAGTGTTTCACGGGCCTGTCATGAGACATGCGTTCATCAGTGTCGAGTGGTTCACGTTTGCGCGGGTGTCAAGTGGATGTGGAATGATTGGACAGGGGAGGTGTAGGGTTTGTACGAATTATTTTTTGGCACATAGGCAGAGGTTTTGAAGTCCGATAGCAATAACCTCGGTTGTTGATAACAATCGCACTCTGACCGATCTGGAGAAGGATTGACGAACCTTGTAGATGACTCGGAACGCTTCATCCGGATTTGTTTGATGACCAGTAAGTAGGAGCTAGTTGCACTGGAAATAGGCTTTCTCGAACCGCTGCGAGGCCACTTTGGCAGGTGTTCACGAATCCTCTACGATAGCCGGCTTATGGTCCTCTCAACGTAACCAGCTTGACAACAACAGGTGAGAAAGTAAATACAGAATGAATAAGAGAACTTGGCATCATTGCCGGGCAGGTATCGAACGACACAACAAGTCTCGCCACAGGGTAAGCACTCTCGACTGCGTTTGAAAGTCTACGACTAACTACTTCACCGTTAACCTCACCTTTGTAAGAGA